>OY757555.1:2226658-2234158 GCA_963584105.1 Alviniconcha strummeri | reverse complement strand
AATCATTATTGTATTTGAGTAGACGAGCGGAGACTGAGGTGCGCATGTCGGTGTGTGTGTGTGTGTGTGTGTGTGTGTGTGTGTGTGTGTGTGTGTGTGTGTGTGTGTGTGTGTGTGTGTGTGTGTGTGTGTGTGTGTGTGTGTGTAACATGGTTATTGTTTGATACGCGATAATGGTAGACTACAATATTTAAGGTTCTGTTTGTTTGAAACGCATGTTAATGTGTGTGTTTTTTGTCATAAGATGTTTGTACAGCGCAGTGAGTTTAACTCTGGTTAGAGAACAGCGCTTTATAAGAACACACACACACACACACACACACACACACACACACACACACACACACACACACACACACACATATATATATATTCTTTGATCCCTTCCTCATTCGGTGATTGCATGTACCCTTATTATATATACCACCATAAGGCCCGTTGACTTTTAGTTCCCCGAACATGGTTCGGACAGTTCGACGAATATTGTTCGTTTTTTAACTGGTTTACAATGAGGTGCAAGCTTCGGCACGAACTTGCGGCAGAAGCGCAGCAGACAGAATGATCCAAAATGTAGGCTGAAGTCAAGTCAGTATACTTTAACCGTCCCTCTCAGGGTAATTCAGCTAACTACTATATTATTCTGGGTCCCAGAAACACGGCTGCATCTCCCAAAAATTAACAAATATGTAAATTTCCTCAGAAGCGAGTGAACTATCGACACCGTCATCCATTTTTATTTTTATTTCTTCCTCATCCACAGGGGAGCTCTCTTTGCTCTCAATCAATCAGAACTGGGCGAATATGTCCAGAACATGTTGAGCGAAGTTTTTTGGACCCCGAACATAGCTTCTTCGCAGTTCGTCAAATACACCCGAACTAGGTTCGCGAAGCAAAGGTTCAACCAATTAAGAACCAACTATGTTGGCCGAACTTTTTTCAGGTTCGACGAATAACCCGAACTAGGTTCGCGAAGCCAAAGTTCGCCCAATTAAGAACAGGTTTAAGACGCTCCCCCTATCCAATCACCACCCGCAATCTCAGTTACGTGCCTTCTTATACCCCTTCCGCATCACCACCCGCAATCTCAGTTACATACCCTCTTATCCTTTTGCATCACCACCCGCAATCTCAGTTACATACCCTCTTATACCCCTTCTGCATCACCACCCGCAATCTCAGTTACATACCCTCTTATACCCCTTCTGCATCACCACCCGCAATCTCAGTTACATACCCTCTTATACCCCTTCTGCATCACCACCCGCAATCTCAGTTACATACCCTCTTATACCCCTTCTACATCACCACCCGCAATCTCAGTTACATATATATACCCTCTTATACCCCTTCTGCATCACCACCCGCAATCTCAGTTACATATATATACCCTCTTATACCCATTTCCTCTTCACCACCCGCAATCTCAGTTAAATACATATATATATACCCTCTTATACCCCTTCCGCATCACCACCCGCAGTCGATGATGATGAGTTGATGCTTAATGTCCTCAGATGTCATTTGACATATTAGGGACAAGTTGTGACCAATGCCGAAGCACGGTTCAATAAAAGCCACATACGTAAGGTGTATGCGTGTTTAGCTGTAACCTGCCACCTGCACTTTTGGCAGTATGACCGGGATTTTTTACGTGCTACTGTGGTAACACGGGGGTGGAACGGATACCGAAGTAAGAGTCAGCACAGAAAGTCGACCCTGGAGAAGAAAATTCTCCCGCCGTTCCAGCAGGGATTCGAACCCGCGACCTTTCAATCACGAGTCCGGCGCTCTAACCACTGAGCTATCCCCGCCCCCCACCCGCAGTCTCAGTTACATACCCTCTTATACCCCTTTCCGCTTCACCACCAGCAATCTCAGTTACATATATATATACCCTCTTATACCCCTTCTGCATCACCACCCGCAATCTCAGTTACATACCCTCTTATACCTCTTCCGCATTCAGTAAAGTAAAAATTTTGCTTAACGAACGTCCACAGAAGATAGGTGTTTATTAGTGGGGTAGGGACGGGAGGGGGGGGGGGAGAGAAAGAAAGGCTCGAGCTCGACCGCGCGCTCCGACCCGGAAGACCAAGGAGGCCGTGGACCGCCGCCAGAACAACGATAATGTTAAATTAAGGCAGTACGTGTCCCCTCGCCATTGCGTAGCAACTAGTGTGCCACGCAATTGCTGTCTCAACTGTTGTGCCGCATTCAGTGGCTACGTGCACCCTTATATATATATATATATATATATATATATAGAGAGAGAGAGAGAGAGAGAGAGAGAGAGAGAGAGAGTAGATACTCTCTCTCTCTCTCTCTCTCTCTCTCTCTCTCTCTCTCTCTCTCTCTCTCTCTCTCTCTCTCTCTCTCTCTCATGACCACGCCCCTATCCAATATCCATACGCACCTTAATAATAATAATAATGTACATGCATCAATGCACTTATCAACGCCCTGAGCGCTCACATGATACATATTAACCTAAATATGATATTCTATACACATGTAGAGCATAGTCCTACCAAAACAATTTACATAAAGTATTATACGGAAACAAACAAACGCACAACACACACACACACACACACACACACACACACACACACACACACACACACACACACACACAAACACACACACACACACACACACACACACACACACACACACACACACACACACACACACAATGACTGTAGCAGAAACTGGGTACTGATATTAGCTGAATGAAAATACTGTGAGAAGAGGAAGGTTTGGCTTTAAAAGATGACAGGGTTGAGCAGTGTCTAAGGTCTTGTGGGAGTGAATTCCAAATGTGGGGTCCAAAGCAAGAGAAGGTGCGAAAGCCATGAGTCTTGTGTTTGTATAGTTGGATTTTCAGCATGCAGGTGTCAGAAGAAGAGCGTAGTGTACGAGACGGGGTGTAGACATGTAGCAGTTCAGAGAGATAAGCAGGACCAGAAGCATTTATAGCACTGAAACACATACAAGCGACTTTATACTTAATACGTTCTGAAATGGGAAGCCAGTGCAGTTTTTCCAGAAGAGGTGTTGAGTGGTGGTGACGGGGTGCCAAGAGAACGAGTCTTGGAGCAAAGTTTTGAATTTATTTTCTGGAGAGCCTGGATGACAGAATTAGGTGTACCCATGAGGAGACAGTTGCAGTTGTCAAGCCGTGAGAGGATATAGGAAGTAACAAGAGTCTTGGTTGCGTCTTCAGTGGGAAACCTGCGGATTGAACTAACGCGTTTAAGCTCAAAATAAACAGTTTGGCAGATTTTTACAACGTGCTCTTTCATGGACTGTTTTGAGTTAAGAATGAATCCAAGGTTCCTGGCAGAATCAGAGAAGGGGATGTTGTGAGAGCCAAGAGTAATCGAATCAGGGAGGGAAACGGTGGAGGGTTTCAAGGAAGACAAAAAGGGAAAGAGAAGGGCTTCTGTTTTGTCGTCATTCAGTTTGAGCTGATTTTCGGTCACCCATGTTTTTATATTGCCTGCGCATGCATTGAGTTCTTTGGTGAGGTTGGTCATTTCACTGAGAGGAGCGGATTTCTGGAGATGTGTGTCATCTGCGAAAAGCTGATGGTTTACAGAGTGTTAGCTATGATATCGGAGAGAGGTGTAGTGTACAGGACGAACAGAACCGGCCCCAGTACTGAGCCCTGAGACACACCGTACATGAGCTGTGATGGTGAGGAAGACGAGTTATTGAGTGAAGTGGACTGATATCTGTCTGAGAGATATGACTAAAACCACTGGAGTGCATTAGACTGAATGCAGAAGGGAGAAGAAGAAGAAGAAAAAAAGAGTTCAGGCGGGAGAGGAGAATTTGGTGGTCAGTAGTGTCAAAAGCAGCAGAAAGATCCAACAAAAGAAGAACAGAAATGCTGTCATTGTCCAGAGCTGAGAGAATATCGTTTACAATACGTAACAAAACGGTTTCGGTGCTGTGTCCTGCTCGATAGGCTGACTGAAAGGGGTTGATGAAGTTGTTTTCTTGGAGATGGGAGAGAAGTTGTATCCTTTCTTATACACCTTCTTCTTTTCACGGTTATTACACAAATAAAGGCGACCTACGATTGCGAGCATCTGCTGGAGCCGTGTCACCCAAAATAGTGAAAGTCAAAAGCTGCACTGGCTCTTCATTCGCGCTTGATAGGCCATTCTTCGGTGTTCTTCTGTCCATCACTTGGGTGGCAGGTCGGCCAGTCTCTGATGTTTCCGTGCCCACCACGTGGGTCGGTGATCGGCCAGTCTCGGATATTTTAGTGCCCACCGCGTGGGTTGGTGGTTGCCTAGTCTTAGATGTTTCCGTGCCCACCACGTGGGTTGGTGGTCGGCCAGTTTCGGATGTTTCTGTGTCCACCACGCGGGTCGGAGGTCGGCCAGTTTCGGATGTTTCCGTGTCAACGTGGATCGGGGGTCGGCCAGTTTTGGATGTTTCCGTATCAACATTGGTTCGTGGTCGGCCAGTTTCGGATGTTTCCGTGTCAACATGGATCGGGGGTCGGCCAGTTTTGGATGTTTCCGTATCGACACTGGTCGGTGGTCGGCCAGTTTCGGATGTTTCCGTGTCAACATGGATCAGGGGTCGGCCAGTTTCGGATGTTTCCGTATCGAGATTGGTCGGTGGTCGGCCAGTTTCGGATGTGTCCGTGTCGTCATGGGTCGGTGGTCGCCAGTCTCGGACGTTTTCCTGTCCACGTGACCGGAAATGGTCGCCGAGACATGTAAATCTTTCAGTGGAATGTCCTGAAATGAGTATAATAATAATAATAATAATAATACTGTACATTTATCATGCGCTCATCAACGCCTGAGCGCTCACATGATACATACTAACCTAAATATGATATTCACTACACATGTTTCATATTCGTGTGTGTGTGCGCGCGCGCGCGCATGTGTCAGTTGGAGGCGGGGGTGGGGCCTGGGAGGGATGGAATTAAGGGGTAGGTAGTAACTTAATGATTCATTTCTTTAGATATTGCTGCTTCTCATATGGCACATGTACTTGTATATTATACATTGTTAGTTGTCATAATTATATGTATTATGTTTGTGAAACTTAGACAATGTTGGAGAATGTTGTAAAGCGCAGTGAGTTTGGGTACACCAGAGAATAGCGCTATGCAAAAGTTATCTATTATTACTATTATTATTATTATGTAGAGCATAGTCCTACCAAAACAGTTTACATGAAGTATTATACAAAAAAGAACTGTTATAGTGCTTCGATTGTAACGTCTCTGAACCCCAGTGAGGCACACACACGCACATACACGGAGAGAGAGAGTGCAGCAACTTTAACACTCACATACACTACACAGTGCTGCATATTTTACACTCACATACACGACACAGTGCAGCAAATTTTACACTCACATACACGACACAGTGCAGCAAATTTTACACTCACATACACGACACAGTGCAGTACATTTTACACTCACACACACGACACAGTGCAGCACATTTTACACTCACTTACACGACACAGTGCAGCAAATGTTACACTCACATAAACGACACGATGCAGCAAATTTTACACACACGACACAGTGCAGCAAATCTGACACTTACACGACAGAGTGCAGCAAATTTTACACTCACATACACGACACAGTGCAGCAAATTTTACACTCACACGACACAGTGCAGTAAATTTTACACTCACACGACACAGCGCAGCAAATTTTACACTCACACGACAAAGTGCAGCAAATTTTACACTCACATACACGACACAGTGCAGCATATTTTACACTCACACAACACAGTGCAGCAAATTGTACACTCACATACACGACACTGTGCAGCAAATTGTACACTCACATGCACGACACAGTGCAGCAAATTGTACACTCACATACACGACACAGTGCAGCAAATTTTACACTCACATACACGACACAGTGCAGCATAGCATTCCAATGTCTTGTCCCCCCCCCCCCCCCCCTCACACACACACACACACACCCTTCATCTGTAGTATAAAATCTCACCACCTCCCGTCTCGATTTTCTCGAATTTGTAATCCTGCGGCCTTTGTTTTAAACCCTGACTATATAATTATAATAATAATAAATACTTAGAGCGCCTAACCCGCACAGGCCCTAAGCGCTTACACGTTCTTTACAAATACACATTGTCAAAATTCAACGCATACAACATGAATGCACACACACACACACACACACACACACACACACACACACACACACACACACACACACACACACACACACACACAGACTTGCACATGCACGCACGCGCGCACACACACACACACACACACACACACACACACACACACACACACACACACACACACACACACACAGATGGATATAATATGTTTGTACTCACAAGTGATATCGATTATATTTATCAAGGAAAAGTAAGTTGTTTTTAAAAAGAAATCTACTCACGTCATCGCTTTGCAGCGCATAGTTATCATAGCCTTCACTCATGTTTGCCTTGCTATCTCTTGCCGGGTGTTTGAACAATGTCCCAAAGCGAGTTGTTGCTATAGTCTACGTCTAGACCTATCACAACACCAGGTATACCGATCGCGTTACAGGTACGAACGACACACAAGCGCAAACAGGTTACTGCTCCAAACGTATAACTACACACGGATCACGTGGAGCACGACGAAATACTATACAGCGGCACAAATAAATGTCCTTAGTAAGAGCAACAGCACTTGGTGACGTCTGTTGCCGCTACAACGCGACAGAGAAGATATTATAATCGCTTTTCAGGTGGCACTCAGGCGCTAAGTAGGTTACAGTTGTGTAACGTCTGCAAAGAGAGAGAGCGAAAGAGGCGGGATGAAAGAGAGAGAAAGAGAGGCGGGGTGAGAGAGAGAGGGGGAGAGAGGCGGGGCCGTGAAAGAGAGACAGACAGACAGACAGGCAGAACGAGAGAGAGGCTGGGTGAGAGAGAGAGAGAGAGAGAGAGAGAGAGAGAGAGAGAGAGAGAGAGAGAGAGAGAGAGAGAGAGAGAGAGAGAGAGAGGCGGGGTGAGAGAGAGAGAGAGAGAGGGGGGGGGCGGGGTGAGAGAGATAGAGGGGGGGTGAGAGAGAGAGGCGGGGTGAGAGAGAGAGGCGGGGTGAGACAGACAGACAGAGACAGAGAGAAAGAGAGAAAGGCGGGGTGAGAGAGAGAGAGAGAGAGAGAGAGAGAGAGAGAGAGAGGAGAGAGAGAGAGAGAGAGAGAGAGAGAGAGAGGCGGGTTGAGAGAGAGAGAGAGAGAGAGAGAGAGAGAGAGAGGCGGGGTTGAGAGAGAGAGAGAGAGAGAGAGAGAGAGAGAGAGAGAGAGAGAGAGAGAGAGAGAGAGACAGAGACAGAGACAGAGACAGAGACAGACAGAGAGAGAGACACAGAGAGAGAGAGGCGGGTGAGAGAAACAGGCATTTCGTCATTCCGGGTGTGTGTCTGCAAAGCGTCTATTCTGTCTTTAAAGCTGCGCGAACCAGTTTAATTCTC
>OY757555.1:2206918-2226458 GCA_963584105.1 Alviniconcha strummeri | reverse complement strand
GTGTGTGCGTGCGTGCGTGTGTGTGCGTGCGTGTGTGTGTGCGTGGTGCGAGCGTCCGAGTGTCTGCGTGTGTGTGCATGTGTGCGTGCGCGCGTGTGTGTGTGTTTTATTTTTTTTCTTCTCTTTTTCTTCAGGCCCCTCCATCCTTGCCCCCCCCCCCCCCCCCCCCCCCCCCCCCCCCCACTCACACACCTTTTTCCTCCCCTCCTTTTCGCCTGAATAAGACCTACCAGTTGACTGGGCGTAAAATCCAATCACTTCTTCTCCATCTTCCTCCTTCCCCTTCTCTTTTTCCTGTTCCTCTTTTTTCCTCCTCCTCTTCACCATCATCATCATCTTCATCATCATTCTCTTTTTCTTCTGCTCCTTTTTCTTCTCCTTTTTCTTCTTGTTCTTCTCCTCCACTTCTTCCTTTCTTCTTCTCCACTTCTTCCTTTCTTCTTCCTTCCTTCTCCTCCACTTCTTCCTTTCTTCTTCTCCACGTCATCCTTCCTTCTTCTCCACTTCTTCATTTCTTCTTCCTTCCTTCTCCTCCACTTCTTCCTTCCTTCTTCTCCACTGCTTCCTTTTTTCTTCTTCACTTCTTCCTTTCTTCTTCTCCACTTCATCCTTCTTCTTCTCCACTTCTTCCTTTCTTCTTCTCCACTTCTTCCTTCCTTCTTCTCTTCCTTCTCTTCGGTTTATTTCTTCTTTTTCTGCATATCCTACGCAATGACCTTTCAACTCATCTACTGGGGTACCTACCCACAGATCCACCCGGAAGTAAATTTACCTGTTTACCCTCATGCTTCTCTTTCGGCTAACCGTAAGACCTACCTGTCACCACAACTACTTGTGTACCTGCCCATATTTGTACCCGTTCATGGCCCTACCTGTTCATTTTCAAACTTTCATTCCGATTAACCGGTTAGATCTACCCGTCAACGTTTCTACTGTTCTGCATGTCGACAGATGTACCTGTTCATCACTATACTGTTCTGCATGTCGACAGATGTACCTGTTCATCACTATACCTGTTCCGTTATTTTTTTCTTATTTTTTCGGCGTAACATGCACAGTGACCTTTGATCTCATCTCTGGGTACCTACTGGAGTACCTTACCCACAGATCTACCCGGAAGTAAATTTACCTGTTTACCCTCATGCTTCTCTTTCGGCTAACCATAAAGACCTACCTGTCACCACAACTATTTGCCCATATAATTATGTACCCGTTCATGACCCTACCTGTTCATTTTCATACTTTCATTCAGATTAACCGTTAAGATCTACCCGTCAACGTTTCCACTGTTCTTCATGTCCACAGACGTCAGTATACATGTTCAGTTTTTTTTTGTTTTGTTTTCGGCATAACCTGCGCAATGACCTATCAACTCATATACTGGGGTACCTACACACAAATCCACCCGAAAGTAAATTTACCTGTTTACCTTCATGCTTCACTTTCGTCTAATCACAAAGGCCTACCTGACACCACAAATACTTGTGTACATGCCCATAGATGTACCCGTTCATGACCCTACGTGTTCATTTTCACACTTTCATTCCGATTAACCGTTAAGATCTACCTGTTCACGGTTCTACTGTTCTACATGTCCACAGATGTACCTGTTCGTCAGTATACCTGATCAGTTTGCTTCTTTTTGATTGTTTCATTCCGACAAACTATTTGTACTTACCTGTCCTTTCACCTGTTGTTCTAAATATTCGCAGATTTACCTTTTCATCAATCAACCGGTTCAGTTTGTGTGTGTTTTTCACCTGGCTTTACATGCATACTTATCTGTCAAGTCATCTGCTGGTCTGCGTACCGGCAGATCCACCCGAAAATGAACGTACCTGTTAATTTGGATGCTTCTGGCTATAACCACGAAGACCTACCTGCTGATTCAATTGTTTACATGTCCATAGATGCCCCCGTTCACCCCCCCCCCCCCCCCGTTCAGTGTTATGCATCCATTCCGATATACCTTCGCGATCTACCCGTCCACCCAACTACTGCTCTACATATATACAGATCTACCCGGAAATAAATCTACCTCTTTATTATGATGCTTTCCTTCCGGCTAACCACGAAGACCTACCTGTAGACTAAACTATTACTTCGCGTGGCCATAGATGCACCCGCTGTTCAACTTACCCGTTCATTTTAATACTTTAATTTTGACTAACCGCTAATATTTACCTGCCCACT
Organism: Alviniconcha strummeri; assembly: GCA_963584105.1. Classification (NCBI taxonomy): domain Eukaryota; kingdom Metazoa; phylum Mollusca; class Gastropoda; family Provannidae; genus Alviniconcha; species Alviniconcha strummeri. Next base: position 2,224,265 of record OY757555.1, on the reverse strand, counting down.
CAACTCTTGATCCGAAAACCTTCGGTGAACGTTCTTTTGGTTACATTGCTCCGACTGTCTGGAACTCGCTGCCGGCCGACCTGAGAGCTTCTCCCTCCCTCCCAATTTTCAAAGTTAACCTAAAAACGCATTTCTTCCGCCAAGCCTTCTGATTGATTTGTACATGCCAACCGCCACCCGTTTCACATTCGTTCGTTCGTGCGTGCGTGCGTGCGCGCGCGCGCGCGCGCGCGTCAGTTAGGGGCGGGGGTGGGGACTGGGATGGATGGAATTAAGGATAGGTAGTTACATAATGATTCATTTTCTTTATATATTGCTGCTTCTCATATGGCACATGTACTTGTATATTATACATTGCTAGTTGTCATAATTATATGTATTATGTTTGTGAAACTTAGAAAATGTTGGAGAATGTTGTAAAGCGCAATGAGTTTGGGTATACCAGAGAATAGCACTATACAAAAGTTATCTATTATTATTATCATATCCACGGATCTACGCATTTATTAACCCACCTGTTCAGTACATTATTTTCCTTCCGGCTTAACACACACACTTATCTGTCAACTCATCTACTGGTCTACATACCCACCTGAAAATAAATCTACCCAGACCCACCCGAAAATAAATCTGCCTATTCATCTTGGTGCTATATTTCCTTCCGGCTAACCACGAAGTTTCTTTATTTTATATTTTATTTCGCCCAGTCAATGAGGACGGTTATGTCATGGTCAGTGACAAGGAAGACTCAGCTACCTGGCTCACAGATGCACCTCTTCACCCGTTCATTTTGATGCTTTGAATCCAGGTATCACCTAATGTTTTACATATCATTTACCTTAGCATGTCCATGCTTACTTTACAGCTAACAACGTAAGCCAACCTAATATTCACTCACCTATTTGTCGACGTACACAAGTCTATCCGTTCACAAAGCTTCATAATTATTCACGATTTTCGTCCAACTTGATATGTAAACTTACCTGTCCACTTACAGACCCGCCTATATACCCACCGATCATGTTCATCTTGAGCCTTTCTTTCCGGTTAACCACGAAGATTTACCTCTACAATCACCTAAGATAGTATCCAAAGATACTATTACCTTAGTGGAAATGTATGCGGACAGACGAGAAAATTCCACAGGTGTATTAATAATCTAAACTATTTGTGGATAGGGAGAAACATAACTGTGCCGGCATGTTTGCAATGAGCCGTGAAGAATAGCAAGAAAATGCTTATGTGGATAAACGGGTAGTTTTGTGACTATCACCTGAGTGCACAGTCATGCGGCTAGCTCGTTATACCTTTTTCATACATTAACTGACGGGTAGGTCTGTGGTTTAGGAGACAATAGCCTGGATGGGCATGTATGTGGTGCATAGTTGTATTTAATGAACGAGCAACTTTGTCGGTCTGGAAACCATACAGGTAGACGCGTCGAAAGACTGTTACATGTTATTGAACGATCTGGTTTATGAGCAGGTGTGATATGGCCATCAGAGCAGGTGCGCCACTGCCATTCATAGGGGTTTGTAGGTAGGTAGTCCAATAGCTTTGTGGTTTCCTATCCAATCATTTGGAGGGAATAATAATTTATTTACATTTTTTCACCGTCAAGAAAGGTAGATCAATTATCATTCATATGTGTGTGGATAAGGTAGGTGCTCATACATAAACATGATGGTAGAATAAAACACATTAATTACTAGTATGTAGATGTATAATAGTAGCCGGAGTTAGGCGTGTAGTGTAATGTATTAATATGTTCGTGGGACATTTAATATGCATAAGCCTCGATCTGAGTCATTGGTGAACTGACCAATGAGAGGGGACCTGGAAAACGGGTGCCTAACGAGAAACATCAACAAACATCGCTTATAAACTTGGGTCCGGTTTACCTTGTGTTCGACAACACTACATGGTGTCAGGGGTGTTCATTTAATTCAGAAAGGACCAAGGAAGCGAGCAGATGCTAGAAGAACATCGAAACTACGTCATTCTGTGACAAAAGAATTTTGTTCTTCCTCTTGACGTAATCCACCATGCAAAGCGGGCAATACACATCAAATGTTCCGCTGCCATCAAAACTTAATGTGTCCGATGGATGTCTTAGCCATAACTGGAAAAAGTTCAAACACCAGTTCCAGAATTATCGAGTTGCGAGCAGGCTTGATAAGGAACCTAATGAGTTTCAAAGCGCTGAATTTCTGGCAACTGTCGGAGAAGACGCGATGGACATTTTGATGGATTCAGGTTCGAGCAAGAAGCTGACATGCAAGACCTGGGGAAAATCATGGAAAAGTTTGAAGATTTTTGTGTCGGTGAAACACACGAAGCGTATGAATCGTACAAGTTTCATCTCCGACGTCAAGAACCGTCAGAAACAATCGAAGCGTACATCTCCTTTCTGCATCAACTGGCAAAGAACTGTAACTTTGGAGTTCTCGAGGACAGAATGATATGAGATCAAGTCGTGATGGGAGTCAGGGAAGATGCGGTTCGAGAAAAGATACTGGAGGATAAAAAATCGACCTGGCAAAATGTCTGGAGTTAGGCAGAGCCTACGAAACTTCAAGACAGCAGTCTCAGTCTATGTCCAAGTCCGATACCATAAGTGCACAGGTCAATAGAATGCCAGCAAAACAGGGGAATCAAACCCATGGAAAGTGAACCACTCTGCGGGTTTTCAACGTTCTGGAAACAGAGCTAGCAAGAAATGTACACGCCGCGGTAAAAGCCATATGCATGGAAGAAAGGACTGTCCAGCCAAAGAGGCGGAATGCCGAAAGTGTTTTGTGAAGGGACACTACGCAGCTATGTGTTGTTCCAAGAAAACTCTCCGAAGACTGGAATAAGAAGAGGATGTCATATTGGGTGTCATCACAGCGGTCGATTCCAGAAGAGAGCGAAACAGAGGGGAACAGCCTCAGTCAACTCTCTGGAACTCCAAGACCCGTGGCACGCAAAAATCCTGGTCAACGGCAAAAAGGTTAACTTTAGAGTGGATACCGGAGCCGATGTCACAGTTGTCCCAAGAAGATACTTCACTAAGAACTCTCCGCTGATCCGGAAAACAAACAAGCTTTTCGGTCCAGGGAAGACAAAAATCGACGTCGTCAGTCAGTTCACCAATGACTCAGATCGAGTCATTGAGGCAAGCCTCTGTGTCATCAGTGTTTACTATGTTCGGTTTTGCAGTAGATCTAGCCATTAGATCTAGACATTTGTATGATTAGACTCGACTAAATGAATTTTAGTAGACTCGATGTGCTGTCTTGACAATAAAAAATATTTATATTCTGCCAATGTAGGGGCAGGTACGTTTACGATATTATTTCTGATGCAGCTGTGACCAGCAATAAACTGAATCAGCAAATCAAACAGGCTGCATAGACAACGGCACTGTCACAAAAATGCAATCAACTGAATGATATTAGTAGTAGATCCGGTGTGACAGTTCCAAGTTGCATAAGTTTGAAACTTTGGGTTCAGATGATCGCAGAACTTTGCAACTTGTCGCAGATCTTTGCAACTCGGTCTGATGAAACCGAACGGTAAATAAATCAACGTTGTCAGTATTATATTTTTATGTGCTGCTGTTATTTAATGCCAGCATGTTTCCTGACGTATGCAACGACGAAATTCGAGGAAGAAATTTCCGACAATGATTGAAAACTTTCACGTCCTTTACGACTTTGCAACACGTAAGGGTATGGTCAAACCGCACGTAAATCAATCAATCCAGTACATGAAACTGATAGGAAACCAATCTCTCTTTCATATGGTATGGTTAAAATATACTTTGTTCTTGTATATATTCACCAGTTAGACAATTCATGACAGTACCCTCTGTTGAGAACTTTGCAACTTCCCAAAACCAGCTGTTTGTCGCAGAAGTTTGCAACACGGTCTGGTGTGGTCAGATTAAAGACAGAATAATCTGAACCAGATTGGAAGCATATAGAAGAATCTTACCATTCGCTTAATTTTCAGTGCCCTAGTTATTTAGCAGTAATCCAGTTTGTGAAGCAAGTGACGACAAAAAGTTGCAGAAGTATGCAACTTTTGGAGTCGAGTTAGAAATTTGACGACGCCGTCACGCCGGTATGCATCACAGTGCAGTGTGTTTAAAATAAAAGCAAAGTTAACACACAAAGATGTGCAACCTTTTGATTTTGGATGTTTGTCGCAGATGTTTGCAACACAGTTCCGTGTGGTCAAAGTAAACGTGACATAATTTCTAGAATGTACGGAACAGATAGAACAATCTGTCTTCTTTCACGTGGTACCACTCTTGAACTTTTCTGTGCTCTAGATTTTTAACAATAAGCAAGTTTCTGACACAAGTGGCTTCAAAAAGTAGCATAAGTATGCAACTTTTGGGGTCGAGTTTGAAATTTTACAAAGCCATCACGCCGGCATGCATCACAGCGCAGTATGTTTAAAATAAAAGCAATGTTAACACACAAAGATATGTAACTGATAGGAAATCTTCTCATCTTTTACATGGTACAATTCTCTTTACATTACACTCCATAGTTATTAAGCGGTAGTCCCCGAAACAACGACACCATCCAAAAAGTAGTTTGCAACTTTTCGATTTTGGATGTTTGTGGCAGAAGTTTGCAACACAGTTTCGCGTGGTCAAAGTGAATGCGACATAATTTTCAGAATGTAAGGAACAAGACAGAACAATCTTTCTTCTTTCACGTGGTACTACTCTTGAAATTTTCGTGCTCTAGATTTTTACAATAAGTAAGTTTCTGACACAAGTGGCTTCAAAAGGTTGCATAAGTATGCAACTTTTCGCCTCAATTCTCAATCTTTTTCACGCTGTCGCAGTAGTTTGAAACACGTCGTGGTGTTGTCAAACTAAACAAAATGTAATGGCATGAGGGTACGGGATCGATAGAAAAATCTGTCATCTATTACATGGTGTACGTGGTTGTTTTTAACATACGTGCTGTGGTTTTTTAACGGTAATGTCGTTTCTGACCTAAGGGTAGGCGACGCATAGTAATACATTTTGGGGAAAAGTTGCAAACTTCTTTGATCGTGTGAACATATGACTCTGTGCTGTTGGTGCTGACCGGGCGTTAAAATCCACGTCCTCTTTTACCTTCTGGTTGTTCTCCCCGATGTAACCGGCGTTCCAAACCAATCAGCCCATCCGTCTATAGAATTGTCTTTCCTTCTTTCTGCACTCATGTACAGCCTACGCGATCGAGTGGTGGTTATAGATGAACCATACAGATTCAGATTTTTTATTACCAAGTTTTACAACAAGGAAAGTGTCTCGAAAAGCGGTAAGCATATAAACGTAAGCAAACAACAACACTGACATACATCAAGTAGCATAGTTAGAGGAATACACCCGTCCACACCAACAAAACAACACACACAGGCATTTACATACCCCTGCGCGCCCACGCACACACACGCCTGCGCGCGGGCGCACACACACACACAAACACACACGCACGCACGTACGCACACACACACACACACACACACACACACACACACACACACACACACACAATTATAAGTAATGTTCCAGTGTAAAATATAGTCCTACATCTAAGACTAAGACAAAGCGAGGGTCAAAATAAGACCATCTGCCTACTTGTCTCATGGACTTGGTCACCTTGACCTCCACCACCGAACCTCCCACCGCCCTTCCCGTCACACACACACACACACACACACACACACACACACACACACACACACACACACACACACACACACACACACACACACACACACACACACACACACACACACACGCACGCACGAAAGCACACACACACACGCACGCATGCACGCACACACACACGCACACACACACACACAGACACACACACGCACGCACGCAAGCACACACACACACGCACGCATGCACGCACGCACGCACACACACACGCACACACACGCACGGACGCACGCACGCACGCACACACACACACCCCGCCCCACAAACACACACATGCGCTCGCGCGCACACACACACACACACATCCCAAATTTATCGATTCATTAAAATGACCCATCTTAATTAAATGCCTGTCTTAATTGGCAGAATCATCTTTGTGGTCACAATGACTGTAGTACTACGTGTATATATAGACTCCCTCTCTGTAGAAGGAGTAAGTAATTGGATTTTAACGCCATGACCATCGCACAAGGTCACCCCTATGTCGGACATGATTATGTACAGATATGCACACGCTCATGGTCGTCCCTTACGCGCGCCCGCGCGAGCTCGCCCCCCCCCCCCCCCCCCCCACACACACACACATGTACACGCTCAGGGTCACCCCTCAGTGGGACATATCTACATATATGTACACGCATATATACACGCACAGGGTCACCCGTCAGTTGAACATATATACAGACATGTACACGAACAGGATCACCCCTCGGTCGGACATATCTACACACATGTACACGCACAGGGTCACCCGTCAGTTGAACATATATACAGACATGTACACGGACAGGGTCACCCCTCCGTCGGACATATACGCAGATATGTACACACCCAGGGTGAACCCTCAGTCGGACATATATACACACATGTACACACACAGGGTCAACCCTCCGTCGGACATACACACACAGACATGTACACATACATGGTCAACCCGTCAGTTGAAAATATATACAGACATGTACACGGACAGGCTTACCGCTCTGTCGGACATATCTACATATATGTACACGCGCACGGTCACCCATCAGACATATATACGTGCAGGATGACCCCCGAAGACATGTGCATACACAGGGTCACGCTACAGATATGTACACGCACATGGTCGCCCTCGGACGTACACGCAGTCACCCCTCAGACGTACACGCACAGGGTCACCTCTACGATATGTACACGCACAGTACAGACTCACCCTTCACACGTGCACACAGGCTAACGCCTCAGACATGCATACAGACAGGGTCACACCTCGCACATGAGCACGCGCAAGGTCACCCTATAGACGTGTACAAGCACAGGGTCACTCCTCGGACATGTGCACGCAGCTGCATCAACCAGCTCCACTGACCTACACAGCTGTGGAATAACAGGATTAGACCTGCAATGTACTCAACGCACTTTGCTCCGTCTGTATGTCAGTTACTACCCGGAGAATTAAACCGGTTCGCGCAGCTTTAAAGACAGAAATACACGCTTTGGAGATACACCCGGAATGACTTGCTTCTCTCTCTCTCTCTCTTTCTCACCCCGTCTCTCTCTCTCTCTCTCTCTCTCTCTCTCTCTCTCTCTCTCTCTCTCTCTCTCTCTCTCTCTCTCTCTCTGTGCACTCGTTACACAACTGTAACCTATACTTTAGTGCCTACAGATATGTACACGCACAGGGTCACCCGTCAGTTGAACATATATACAGACATGTACACGGACATAATAATGTGCCACGTGAAAAGTCATTATAATATCTTCTCTGTCGCGCTGTAGACGTCAGTCCTGCCTGCACCGCGGTGTTCATAACAGATCGGACCCGGTTTTGTTGCTCTTACTAAGGACTTTTATTTGTGCCGCTGTATAGTATTTCGTCGTGCTCCAACTGATCCGTGTGTAGTTATAGGTTTGGAGCAGTAACCTGTTTGCACTTGTGTAACGTTCGTACCTGTAACGCGATCGGTATATCTGGTGTTGTGATAGGTCTAGACGGAGACTATAGCAACAACTCGCTTTGGGACATTGTTCAAACACTCGGCAAGAGATAGCAAGGCAAGCATGAGTGAAGGCTATGATAACTATGCGATGCAAAGCGATGTGAGTAGATTTTTTTTAAATAATTATTTTTCATTGATAATATAATCCATATAAGGCTATGATAACTATGCGATGCAAAATGATGACGTGAGTAGATTGTTTGTTTTTTGTTACTTGTTTTTCCTTGATAATTATAATCGATATCAATTGTAAGAATTCGGTGCTTGCAGGTATACAGAGTACAAACATATTACATCCATGTATATAGTCTGGGTTTAAAACAAAGTCTGGTAGGATTACAAATTCGAGAAAATCGAGACGGGAGGTAGTGGGATTTTATGCTACAGATGAAGGGGGTGTGTGTGTCGGGGGGGGGGGGGGGGGGGGGGGGAGAGAGATTGGGATGTTATGCTGCACTGTGTCGTGTATGTGAGTATACAATTTGCTGCACTGTGTCGTGTATTTGAGTGTAAATTTTGCTGCACTGTGTCGTGTATGTGAGTGTATAATTTGCTACACAGTATCGTGTATTTGAGGGTAAAATGTGCTGCACTGTGTCGTGTAAGTGAGTGTAAAATTTACTGCACTGTGTCTTGTGAGTGTAAAATTTGCTGCACTGTGTCGTATATGTGAATGTACGATTTGCTGCACTGTGTCGTGTATGTGAATGTAAAATTTGCTGCACTGTGTCGTGTATATGAGTGTAAAATTTGCTGCACTGTGTCGTGTGAGTGTAAAATTTGCTGCACTGTGTCGTGTGAGTGTAAAATTTGCTGCACTGTGTCGTGTATGTGAGTGTAAAATATGCTGCACTGTGTCGTGTATGTGAGTGTAAAATGTGCTGCACTGTGTCGTGTATGTGAGTGTAAAATTTGCTGCTGCTCTCTCTCTCTCTAAAAAAAAAAAAAACAAAAAAAAAAACGAAAAAAGGCGACGATAAAAACCCAGACAACTACAGGGGAATTTCGCAGCTGAGTGTCGTTAGCAAAGTCTTTACAGCAATTTTGAACAAGCGATTATATACATGGGCAGAGCCCGAGCAAAAAAATCAGTAAAGAACAAGCGGGCTTTCGCAAAGGATACTCCACAGTTGATCACATATTTACTTTAACCTCAATGATTACAAAAAAGTTAAACAGCAAGAGAGGAGGAAAAGTATATGTAGCATTTGTGGACTACAAAAAAGCATTTGATACAGTAAACCGTGAGGCGTTGTGGAACGTCCTTCAAAAATTAAAAACATCTTCCAAAATGATCAGAATTCTAAAAGCTATGTATAATTCTGTCAAGTCTTGTGTCAGGTGGGGTGCAAACCTGTCAGTTTTTTGAATGCCCACAAGGGGTAAAACTAGGGTGTCTGTTAAGTCCTCTGATTTTCTCTCTCCTGATATAGGAAGTAGCTGAGTATGTTCGAAAAAATGGAAAGCATGGAATTCAGTTACTACCAAGCCTCGAAGAGATATTCCTTTTATTATTCGCAGACAATATTGTCCTAGTATCCTCCACGCCATCAGGTCTGCAAAACCAGATAAACAATCTAGAAAAAGCTTCCAACTCTTTAGGGCTGACTGTGAATCTGGACAAAACGAAGTTGATGATCTTTAGATAAGGAGGACATATTGGTGCAGGGGAAAAGTTTTTTTTTTTTTTTTTAATGGAAATGAAATGGAGATAGTGAACAGTTATAAGTACCTTGGATACACTTTGACGACAAAGTTGTCTTCAAATTCTGCTTGCGAGGAATATGCTAGTAAAGCAAAGGGTAAAATTTTGGACCTAATGAAAACAATGTGGCCTCTTGGTAGTCTAAACACAACTGTCTTTTTTCAACTTTTTGATGCCCAAATTAAACCCATGCTTCTGTATGCCTCTGAAATTTGGGGCACATAGAAACACCGTATTATTGAGTCAGCTCATCTGTTCGCATGCAAAAGATTGCTAAGTCTCAGCGATAAATCGCCAAACCACATGGTATACGGCGAAACGGGAAGATACCCATTGTACATAGACAGCAAAATCGCCTCCCTCAGATATTGGTTGAAACTTGGCAAAATGCCTTTTACAAGATTCCCAAAACAAGCTCTGATTATGCTCCAAAACAGTCTAGATACGGAAAATAAATGTAAAAGAAGTAACTGGGCAGGTAGTATAAAAGAATGTCTCGAGTCTTATGGTTTCCAGGACGTCTGGGCACAAGGCGGAGTGAGCAACGAAGCTGCCTTTCTTTCTGCCATCAGGCAAAAAATTATACAACGTTTTAAACTAGAATGGAGCACAAAAATATCAAACAGTGATAGATTTGCCACATACTTCTTATTCAAATCAGTCCACCAGGCAGAAAAGTATCTTAATGACATCACAATAAAGAAATTCAGGGATACTCTGATAAGACTACGGCTTGGCATAAACGAACTTGGCGTAAACAAACGCTTCCAACCTGAAAATGCAATAAAGACGTGTCCTTTCTGCCCAGGTGTCCTGGAAGACGAAATTCACTTCTTGTTTATATGCCCTGTTTATGCTGGTGTCCGACATAAATATTTGAGGGAGTTTACTGACAATGATGTTGAACCCTCTCTTAATTTTGTATTTGAAAACCCAAGTACTGATGCTAACAGGAAAGTTGCAATGTTTGCTTTTTACGCTTTCAAGCACAGAGAAGAAATGCTGGCTTCGTGACCCTGTACTTGTTTGCAACTGTCAAGCAATGGGATAAAGGTATTATGCTAGTTATCCAGCACTCTGTACGAAGGTGACGTATCGTATGCTCATGGCTATGCAATGTGAAATGGTAAAGGTATGCAGAACAATGTACATCGTCCATCAAATCGTCGAAGATAGTCCTGAAGTGTAATATACGTTCACCCCCTCCCCCACCTCCCACCCCCCAATTCCCACCTTGTGTATGGGTCGGTGGCCTTCACAATAAACCATGTGTCAGTGTCAGTCTCTCTCTCTCTCTCTCTCTCTCTCTCTCTCTCTCTCTCTCTCTCTCTCTCTCTCTCTCTCTTTCTCTCTCTCTCTCTCTCTCTCACTCTCTCTCTGTATGTGCGTGTGTGTACCCAGCTGCGGTTCAGAGACGTTACAATCGAAGCACTGTAACCGCTCTTCTCATTTCAGGACACTCCACTGAAAGATTTACATGTCTCGGTGACCATTTCCGGTCACGTGGACCGGGAAACGTCCGAGACTGGCCGACCACCGACCCACGTCGACACGGAAACATCCGAAACTGGCCGACCACTGACAAATGTCGATACGGAAACATCCGAAACTGGCCGACCTCCGACCCACGTGGTGGACAAGGAAACATCTGAGATTGGGCAACCATCAACCCACGTGGTGGACACGGAAACATCTGAGACTTGGCAACCACCAACCCATGTGGTGGACACGGAAACATCTGAGACTGGGCAACAACCAACCCACGTGGTGGACACGGAAACATCTGAGACTGGGCAACCACCAACCCACGTGGTGGACACGGAAACATCTGAGACTGGGCAACAACCAACCCATGTGGTGGACACGGAAACATCTGAGACTGGGCAACCACCAACCCACGTGGTGGACACGGAAACATCTGAGACTGGGCAACAACCAACCCACGTGGTGGACACGGAAACATCTGAGGCTGGGCAACCACCAACCCACGTGGTGGACACGGAAACATCTGAGACTGGGCAACCACCAACCCACATGGTGGACACGGAAACATCTGAGACTGGGCAACCACCAACCCATGTGGTGGACGCGGAAACATCCGAAACTAGCCGACCTCTGACCCACGTGGTGGACACGGAAACATCTGAGACTGGGCAACAACCAACCCACGTGGTGGACACGGAAACATCTGAGGCTGGGCAACCACCAACCCACGTGGTGGACACGGAAACATCTGAGACTGGGCAACCACCAACCCACATGGTGGACACGGAAACATCTGAGACTGGGCAACCACCAACCCATGTGGTGGACACGGAAACATCCGAAACTAGCCGACCTCTGACCCACGTGGTGGACACGGAAACATTCGAAACTAGCCGACCTCCGACCCACGTGGTGGACACGGAAACATCTGAGACTGGGCAACCACCAACCCACGTGGTGGGCACGGAAACATCCGAGACTAGCCGATCACTGACCCACGCGGTGGGCACGAAAATATCAGAGACTAGCCGATCACAGACCCACGTGGTGGGCACGGAAACATTAGAGACTGGCCGATCTGCCACCCAAGTGATGGACAGAACACCGAAGAATGGCCTATCAAGCACGAATGAAGAGCCAGTGCAGCTTTTGCCTTTCACTATTTTGGGTGACACGGCTCCAGCAGAGGCTCGCAATCGTAGGTCGCCTTTATTTGTGTAATCACCGTGAAAAGAAGAAGGTGTATAAGAAAGCATATAACTTCTCTCCCATCTCCAAGAAAACAACCTCATCAGCCCCTTTCAGTCAGCCTATCGAGCAGAACACAGCACAAAGACCGTTTAGTTACGTACTGTAAACGATATTCTCTCCGCTCTGGACAATGACAGCATTTCTGTTCTTCTTTTGTTGGATATTTCTGCTGCTTTTGACACTCTGTTTTGGGCATTCAGTCCACTGCACTCCAATGGTTTTAGTCATATCTCAGACAGATATCAGTCCACTTCAGTCAATAACTCGTCTTCCTAACCATCAAAGCTCATGTACGGTGTGCCTCAGGGCTCAGTACTGGGGCCCGTTCTGTTCGCCCTGTACACTACACCTCTCTCTGATATCATAGCTAACACTCTGCAAACCATCAGCTTTTCGTAGATGACACACAGCTCCAGAAATCCGCTCCTCTCAGTGAAGTGACCATCCTCATCAAAGAACTGAATGCATGCACAGGCGACATAAAAACATGGATGACCGAAAATCAGCTCAAACTGAATGACGACAAAACAGATGCTCTTCTCTTTCCCTTTTCGTCTTCCTTGAAACCTTCCACCGTTTCTCTCCCTGATTCGATTACTCTTGGCTCTCACAGCATCCCATTCTCTGATTCTGCCAGGAGCCTTGGATTTATTCGTGACTCAAAACTGTCCATGAAGAAGCACGTCGTAAAAATCTGCCAAACTGCTTAATTCGAGCTTAAACGCATTAGTTCAATCCGCAGTTTTCTCACTGAAGACGCAGCCAAGACTCTTATTACTTCCTATATCCTCTCACGGCTTGACTACTGCAACTGTCTCTTCATGGGTACACCTAATTCTGTCATCCAGCCTCTCCAGAAAATTCAAAACTTTGCTGCAAGACTCGTTCTCTTGGCACCCCGTCACCACAACTCAACACCTCTCTTGGAAAAACTGCACTGGCTTCCCATTTCAGAACGTGTTAAGTATAAAGTCGCTTCTATGTGTTTCAGTACTATAAATGCTTCTGGTCCTGCTTATCTCTCTGAACTGCTACATGTCTACACTCCGTCTCGCACACTACGCTCTTCTTCTGACACCCGCATGCTGAAAATCCAACAATACAAACGCAAGACTCATGACTTTCGCACCTTCTCTTGCTTTGGACCCCACATTTGGAATTCACTCCCACAAGACCATAGACACTGCTCAACGTTTTCATCTTTTAAAGCCAAACTGAAAACTTTCCTCTTCTCACAGTATTTTCATCCAACTAATATCAGTACCTAGTTTCTGCTACAGTCCTTGTGTGTGTGTGTGTGTGTGTGTGTGTGTGTGTGTGTGTGTGTGTGTGTGTGTGTGTGTGTGTGTGTGTGCAAGCGCGCGCGCGTTCGTGTGTGTGCGCGCGCGCGCGCGTGTGTGTGTGTGTGTGTGTGTGTGTGTGTGTGTGTGTGTGTGTGTGTGTGTGTGTGTGTGTGTGTGTGTGTGTGTGTGTGTGTGTGTGTGAGTGTGTGTAGTGTTTGTTTGTTTGTTTCAGTTTTCAAATAATACTATGCAATTTTTTTTAATTTTTTTTAGGACCGTGCTCTACATGTGTATAGAATATTAGATTTAGGTTAATATGTATCATGTGAGCGCTCAGGGCGTTGATGTGCGCATGATACATGTAGATTATTATTATTATTAAGGTGCATGTGGATATTGGATAGGGGCGTGGTCATAAGAGTGTGTGTGTGTGTGTGTGTGTGTGTGTGTGTGTGTGTGTGTGTGTGTGTGTGTGTGTGTGTGTGTGTGTGTGTGTGTATCTAAGGGTGCACGTAGCCACTGAAAGCGGCACAACAGTTGAGACAGCAATTGCGTGGCACACTAGTTGCTACGCAATGGCGAGGGGACACTGTTTTAACATTATCGTTGTTCTGGCGGCGGTCCACGGCCTCCTTGGTCTTCCGGGTCGGAGCGCGCGGTCGAGCTCGAGCCTTTCTTTCTCTCTCCCCCCCCTTCCCCCCCCCCACCCCGCCCCAATCCGTCCCTACATCCCTAATAAGCAACCTAGCTTCTGTGGACGTTCGTTAAGCAAAATGTGTACTTTACTGTACTGAATGCGGTCAGGAAGGCATGTAAATGAGACTGCGGATGGTGATTGGATAGGGGGATTGTCTTAAGCCAGCTGTCCTTAACAGGGTGAACTTTGGCTTCGCGAACCTAATTCGGGGTATTAGTCAAACCTGAAAAATGTTCGGCCAACATAGTGGGAACAAATATGTGTCACGAGCGTTACATTACCTCACCCCTGAAGACATCACAAGTGCTTTCCTTTTGTAGTAAACTAATACACCACACACAGCACAAAAAGAGGTCAAACGTTGCTGCCGCAAGTCAGCTGATGTGGACTGGTACGTTAGGGTAGGTCGAAAGTCAATGGTACAAGCAGAAATAATTATTTTGTGTGCTCGCACGTTACACCATTGTAAGACACCACGTCAACCACCCCGGAAGAAATGACTAATTTATTTCTTATCTGCTCTGATATCATCAAACAAGCATTAACAATAAGGTAAAATGTGGTTATCTACCAAGCTGATGAAAAAAAGAAAGTTCTTTAGTTTCTGTTGTGAACAATTCAAATTATCGTGATACACACTTAGAAGACACCGTCAGTAACGTGCGAGACACTGATTATCTTTCCTTTGTTTGGAGCTGTTAGTAGCAAGCAACACACAATAAATACCATTTGTATGTAAGAACTGGCCTCTTTCTTTCTCATAAAACCTGTTTGATTCAATCATGAACGATTCCAAGGAAATATTTGCTATCAACTAACCTTCCCATAGCCATGTCACAAATGGTGGCCATGAAAATGTCGCGATTTTTACCAAAATAATATTTTCACAGCACAAGAAATAATGATGCATTCACCCATTGTGGCATTTCCCTTATTTCTCCAAACACATTACATCAGAAATATAGCGGTAGTTTAAAAAGTTTCATGTTTTAGTTTAATTTTTATTTCATCGGGAAAGCGGCACCCTCTTTGGTCCAGTTTTCAGGAGAATGACCCATATATATATATAAAAGACCGTGTAGATACTGATAGGGGAGGGACATAAGAATAGATGGTATATATATATATAAGGGTGCACGTAACCGTCGAATGAAGAAGGGGTACGTCTGAGAAGGTCTATAAGAGAGCGGGAGGATACTGGATGGGAGAGACCATACACTCACAAGGTTCCAGGCGAGATCAAGAGGAGGGAGGTGGAGCTGGACCCTCAAGTTAGCCCAGAAGAGATCATGAGCAGGGAGGTGGAGCTGGGTTGAGAAAGTTGGACTTCTTTTGCTTCGGGTTGTTCCTCAACAGCAGTGCAACGGACATTGTTCTTGTGACTCTGCCCAGCACGGCAGTTGAAACAGCAATTGTGCAGTGCACTAGTCGCTGCGCAATGGCGAGAGGAAACCGCCTTAACACTTCCATTGTTCTGGCGGCGGTCCACGGTCTCTCCGGTCTTTTTCGGGCGGATTCCGCGGTCGAGCCTTCACTCTCTCGTCCTCGCCCCACCCCCCCTCCCAGTCCTTAATAAGCAACCTCGCTTCTGTGGACGTAAAGCAATATGGTCAAGGTCATGGATGGGAGAGAGCGTGAGCCGGTTTGGTCTAGCGGTAAGGCGTCAGGCTGGTAAGCAGAGGCACTTCGGTTCGAATCCGCTTCGGTTCTCCTTTCTCTTCAAAAGTTGTGGTCTGTGGACACTGTCTTGTGATTCTGTCCCTCACAATTATGAAACATTAAAATGGCTGCCCATCTTAATGCAGGAGTCCTTCCTGGTGGTGACAGTGTAGCGATAGATATATAATCGCCCTCTCCCCCCCCCCCCCAACCCCCTTCCCCCACCTGCTCCCCGCACCTAATAAGCCTTATGGTTTCTGTGGACGTTAAGCACCATGTTTACTTACTTTGGATGAGAGAGGGTCTTAAGAAGGTGTAAGTAAGTAAACATGGTGCTTAACGACCACAGAAACCGTACGGCTTATTAGGGACGGGGAGAAGGGGGGGAAGGGTGTATGGAGGTGGAGGGAGAGGGAGATTATATACCTATCCTACACAGTCACCACCAGATTGACTTCTGCATTAAGATGGACCGTGATGAGAGCCATTTTGAAGGCATGTATGGGTGCCCTTGGTCGAGAAAAAAGGGAGCGGACGGCGGCGTCGGAGTTCAGGAGCGGTGTGAATGTCGAGATGGACGTCCTGGGCTCCCCGCCCTAATAATCCGTACCGTCTCTGTGGACGTAAAGCAACACTGAACACAGGGACTCAGAGCTCAGGATCTGTGTGAAAGACGAGGTGGCCGACCTGGGCTATCCGTCCCTAACAGTCCTTATGGTCTCTGTGGACGTAAAGCAACACTGAACTTGTACTTAACGGCGGCGTTACAGCTCGCCCTTCTGTGTGTGTGTGTGTGTGTGTGTGTGTGTGTGTGTGCGTGCGTGCGTGCGTGCGTGCGTGCGTGCGTGCGTGCGTGCGTGCGTGCGTGCGTGTGTGTGTGTCTCTCTCTCTCTCTCTCTCTCTCTCTCTCTCTCTCTCTCTCTCTCCGTGTCTCTCGTCCTCTTTCTCCCCCCCCCCAACCCCCACACCCCCTATGTGTTAAAAATAAACGCCACCTACTTGAATAAAACCGGCTTTCCGATTCGTATGATGCGCAAAATATTTACGAACTGTCGTGAGTTTGCGTCACTGGCGCACCCTGCGCACGGAACTGTGGGCATTATTATTTCTTTGATGTTATTGTTCGTTTTGTGGTCCCGTCCGATGCTATTGCTGTCAATCTTCTGCTTTTTTTCCAGACTGGGCAGGGACGGAGAGCGGACGGGCACCGGCACCGCAGAACCACGTGACCCAGGAAGCGGCGTGTAAAGTGAGACAGCGCCGCTCAAAGCAACTCAGGTAGGCCGGCCTGTGACAAATGCACACAACTCGGGTAGGCCGGCCTGTGACAGATGCACACAACTCGGGTAGGCCGGCCTGTGACAGATGCACACAACTCAGGTAGGCCGACCTGTGACAGATGCACACAACTCAGGTAGGCCGGCCTGTGACAGATACACACAACTCAGGTAGGCCGACCTGTGACAGATGCACACAACTCAGGTAGGCCGGCCTTTGACAGAAGCACACAACTCAGGTAGGCCGACCTGTGACAGATGCACACAACTCCGGTAGGCCGGCCTGTGA
>OY757555.1:2179418-2201918 GCA_963584105.1 Alviniconcha strummeri | reverse complement strand
TAAATAAACATGGCAATTTACGTCCACAGAAACCATTAGACTTTTTAGGGACCGGTCTCCGGTAATAAACATGGCGCTTTACGTCCACACAAACCATAAGGCTTTTCAGGGACCGGTCTCCAGTAAGTAAACATAGTCCTTTACGTCCACAGAAACCATAAGGCTTTTTAGGGACCGGTCTCCAGTATGTAAACATGGTGCTTTAGGTCCACAGAAGCCATAAAGCTTTTTCGGGACTGGTCTCCATTAAGTAAACATGGTGCTTTACGTCCACAGAAACCATAAGACGTTTTAGGGACCGGTTTCTAGTAAGCAAACAAGACGCTTTACGTCCACACAAACCATAAGACTTTTTAGGGACGCGTCTCTAGTTATTAAACATGGTGCTTTAAGTCCACACAAACCATAAGGCTTTTTAGGGACCGGTCTCCGGTAAGTAAACATGGTGCTTTACGTCCCCTGAAACCGTAAGGCTTTTTAGGGGCCGGTCTCCAGTAAGTAAACATGGCACTTTACGTCCACAGAAACCAGAAGGCATTTTAGGGACCGGTCTCCTGTAAGTAAACATGGTGCTATACGTACACAGAAACCATAAGGCTTTTTAGGGACCGATCTCCAGTAAGTAAACATGGCGCTTTACGTCCACACAAACCATAAGGCTTTTTAGGGATGGGTCTCCAGTAAGTAAATGGTGCTTTACGTCCACAGAAACCATAAGGCTTTTTAGGCACGGGAGGGGGGCAGAGGTAGATGGTACTGATACCCATGGCTACGCTGTCACCACCAGAATGACTTCTGCATTAAGGTGGGCAGCAATGAGAGTCATTTTAAGGTTTCATAACTGTGAGGGACAAAGTTGAAAGACAGTGTCCACAGACCACAACTTTTGAAGTTAAAATGAGAGCCGAAGCGGATTCGAACCGAGGTCCCTCTGCTTACCAGCCTAACGCCTTACCGCTAGGCCAAACCGACCCACAGGCACAGAAAGGACTTGTGTAATATATATATTCAGGTAGGAATCAGTCAAGCCGACCAGGCAGGCATTGACAAAGCCCCCAAGGGCGAAAATTCGAAGTAAAAAGTGTCCAATACAAAACATATTTGGACTTTGTTATACTTTCTCTCTCTCTCCCCCTCCCCTCCCACCCACTCTCTCTCTCTGTGTATATATGTACGTCTTGTGTCTAATTGCAGCTGCTGTTTATGGCCAAGCTAGCGGCCAGCATCCTGTCCAGGTCCATGTCCATCATCTCCAGCCTGGTGGACAGCGTGGTGGACCTCCTGTCCGGCGTCATCATGTGGTGGGCCGCCCGAGCCATCAAGAGACGGAACATCTATGATTATCCACAAGGTGAGACAGCGTTGTCACGTGTTAACCAAAAAGCCAAGAACCTACAATTTGCCAGGGCTATCTACGTGATTATCCACAGGGTGAGACAGCGTTGTCACATGTTAGCCACCAAGTCCATAGCCGTCAAGAGACGGAACATCTATGATTATCCACAGGGTGAGACAGCGTTGTCACATGTTAGCCACCAAGTCCATAGCCGTCAAGAGACGGAACATCTATGATTATAGACAGGGTGAGACAGCGTTGTCACATGTTACCCACCAAGACCATAGCCGTCAAGAGACGGAACATCTATGATTATAGACAGGGTGAATCAGCGTTGTCGCGTATGTGTAAGCCACCAAAGCAGAGCAGTCTTGAGACGGATCATCTATGATTATCCACAGGGTGAGACAACGTTGTCACGTGTTAGCCACAAAGCCAGGAACCTACAAATTGCCAGGGCTGTCTAATGATTATCCAAATGGTGAGACAGCGTTGTCATGTGATAGCCACCAAGTCCATAGCCATCAAGAGACGGAACATTTAAGATTATCCGCAGGGTGAGAGCGTTATCGCGTATGTGTAAGCCACCAAACCAGTGCTGTCGAGAGAAGGTCTGTGATTATCCACAGGGTGAGACAGCGTTGTCACATGTTAGACACAAAGGCAGGAACCTACAATTAGCCAGGGCTATCTACGTGATTATCCACAGGGTGAGCCAGCGTTGTCACGTGTTAGCCATCAAGTCCATAGTCATCAAGAGACTGAACAGCTATGATTATCCACATGGCGAGAGAGCGTTGTCATGTGTTACCCACTAAATCCATAGTCATCAAGAGACTGAACATCTATGATTATCCACTGGGTGAGACAGCGTTATCGCGTATGTATAAGCCACCAAAGCAGTGCTGTCGAGAGACGAAACGTCTGTGATTATGCACAGGCTGAGACAGCGTTGTCACCAAGCAAGGAATCCGCAATTAACCAGGGCTATCTACTTGATTATCCGCAGGGTGAGACAGCTTTGTCACGTGTTAGCCAACAAACCAGGAACCTACAATTTGCCAGGCTATCTAATGAGTATCCAGGGTGAGACAGCGATGTCACGTGTTAGCCACCAAGTCCACAGCCACCAAGAGGCGGAACATCTATGATTATCCACAGGGTCAGACAGTATTATCGCGAATGTGTAAGCCACCAAAGCAGTGCTGCCGAGAGACGGAACGTCTGTGATTATGCACAGGGTGAGACAGTGGTGTCACGTGTTAGCCATAAAGCCAGGAACCTACAATTTGCCAGGGCTATCTACGTGATTATCCACAGGGTGAGACAGCGCTGTCACGTGTTAGCCACCAAGTCCATAGCCATCAAGAAACGGGACATCTATGATTATCCACATGGTGAGGGACCACGTGTTAGCTAGGAACCTACAATTAGCCAGGGCTATATAATGATCATCCACACGATGACCACACACGTCATAGTTCAGGAGCTGTGTGAGAGTCGAGGTGGACGTCCTGGGCTGTCCGTCCTAACGAGCCTTCTGGTTTCCGTGGACGTAAAGAATTATTGCACCGTGCTTCGGCATTGGTCACAACTTGTCCCTAATATGTCAAATGACATCTGAGGACATTAAGCATCAACTCATCATCATGACCACACACGTACGTGTTAGCCACAAAAGCAGTGACTCAGAGCTGTCACATGTTAGCCACCAAAGCAATGTATCACGAGACGGAACATCTATGATTACCCACAGGGTGTCTCAGAGTTGACAAGTGTTAGCCACCAAAGCAATGATGTCACGAGACGGAACATCTATGATTATCCACAGGGTGAGACAGCGTTGTCACGTACGTGTTAGCCACCAAATCCCGTTATCACAAGACGGAACATTTGTGATTATCCACAGGGTGAGACGGCGTTGTCACGTAATTGTTAGCCACTAAAACAATGCTATCACGAGACGAAACATCTACGATTACCCACAGGGTGAGACAGCTGATGGTGTCCTGTTGGTTGTGGAAGTGGACTTTGCACTCTTTTCATGATTTTGTTTCTCTTGTACTTGTTTAGTCAGCGGTGGCGAGATTCCTTGTATGCTGGTGTCTTTCATTACCTATTTTTACAGTTTACTTACGAGTTCACAGACAGAAGTATCAGTTTATGGCATCCGACCATTAACATGAGTCACCTAGCAATAAATCAGTTCTACAACCAGTAGCAGTAGTAGTAATTGGATTTTAATGTCCTGTTAACCCCACTGGGTCACCTCAGGACAGTCAAACTCAGGTCATAAGCAAATGCACATTTCTAAACTCTCTCTCTCTCTCTCACACACACACACACACACACACACACACACACACACGCACGCACGCACGCACGCACGCACACGCACACACACACATATATATATATATCAGCCCTCTGTCAAGTCAGTCTACAAAACCAGACCAGAAGAAAAACCTGGAAACGAATCATTAAACAAGCTTTCAGAGAAAATGTTCTTTCTTCAGCTCCGAAATAAAAACCAGAGAATTAACCAGTAGCATGCCGTCTTTCATAGGCCGGACGAAACTGGAACCGGTTTCCATCATCATTCTCTCCGTGGTGATGGGAATGGCGTCCTTGCAGCTGATCCGAGAGTCCGGGCAGAAAATCAGCACCCTCGTCACCGACGACTCGTCTCTGCCCGACGTGGGGATAGCCACCTTTGTCATTGCCGGTAGTACTGTTGGTAAGTGTGGGTGTTGTTGGTGTTGTCTTGTACCACGGTCAGTGATTCGGCTCTATCTGACATAGGAATACCCATCTTTGCCCTTACGGGTAGTACTGTAAGTAGGTATTTGGTCTTTTAAGCCCCGTCAGCCATTACGGTTATATCGGGGCGATTACTGTTGGCAAGTCTCACTCTGGGATGTTGTTGTCGTCTTGTACGTACCACGGTCAGTGTTGTAAGACAGGGTTCTACCCGACATGGGAATACCAACCTTTGTCATAGTACTGTTGGTACATCTGGGCTGTTGTTGTTGCTGTCTTGTACGTACCACGGTCAGTGTTGTAAGACAGGGTTCTACCCGACATGGGAATACTCACCTTTGTCATTGTACTGTTGGTACATCTGGGCTGTTGTTGATGCTGTCTTGTACGTACCACGGTCAATGTTTTAAGACAGGGTTCTTTCTATCCGACATGGGAATACCCACCTTTGTCATTGCTGGTAGTGCTGTTGGTAAGTCTGGGATGCTGTTGTTGTTGCCGCCAGTACTGTTGGTAAGTCTGGGATGTTGTTGTTGTAGTCTCTTGTACCACGGTCAGTGTTGTAAGACAGAGTTATACCCGACATGGGAATACCCACATTTGGCACTGCCGGCAGTACTGTTGGTAAGTCTGGGATGTTGTTGTTGTAGTCTCTTGTACCACGGTCAGTGTTGTAAGACAGAGTTATACCCGACATGGGAATACCCACATTTGGCACTGCCGGCAGTACTGTTGGTAAGTCTGGGATGTTGTTGTTGTAGTCTCTTGTACCACGGTCAGTGTTGTAAGACGGAGTTATACCCGACATGGGAATACCCACATTTGGCATTGCCGGCAGTACTGTTGGTAAGTCTGGGATGTTGTTGTTCGCTGATCACAAAGCTTGTGTACCTCGGTTTTGGTTGGTTGAGCTTTTTAACGGCGAGTTCTTGCGTGCTATACGATGCCCCAAAACGCATTATTTCTACGATCGTCTGGTCAGCGAAAAAACGACGCAAAGACACTTTTTTTCCACCCTCCATCCCCTTTCCACGGTAATTTTTGCAACTGCAACAGTACTGGCATTTGTACTGCTTCGCGATTCTAGGTTCAACTTCCACTGTTATACACAACGTGAAGCAACGCCTACTCAGAAATCGGCCCGGAAGTGCGCTGCGACCTCTCGCGACTTCTTCCGCGAAAGATTACAAAGCGCATTCACTCTAGCAAACCAGATTCGCTGAATCGCCCAATACCACACTCCGAGCATCGCTTTCCGGCACCTTCCTTCAAACTCTGCCAGATTTGGTTATGACTCTGAAGGGGCACTCTTTATCTCCGCGCAGCTGTCCACCGACGCGGTCAGCGCCCTCCGAAAGGTTTGGGTATACTGATCAAACTCCAAGCACTGGTTTACAACATCCTTCCTTCAACCACTGCCGTATTTAGTTACCCCATAGGGTCCAGAAAACTGTCAGCAAACGAGCAGTTTTTTTGTTGGTGCTCAAACAGTAGTAAGTTTGTTACAAACAACTCAGATTATATCAGACGTTTGTTATAACTGACCATGTTGCTTACGCCAGCTCAAATAAAACCAAATTCGTTTTAATCGAGACAGAACTCTTTTTTTCTTTTTTTCTTTTTCTTTTTTACCCGGGCTGGATGCGCCTCATGTTTACGTGGGTGCTTGGGCGATAGGTTGCTTCCACAGTCATATTAGTACCCGAACCTTTAGGAGGGCGCTGACCGCGTCGCTGGACAGCTGCGCGGAGATAAACCCCTTTAGTGGCGTAACCAGATCTGGCAGAGTTTGGAGGAAGGTGCCGGAAAGCGATGCTTCAGCCTAGCGCCCAAGTACGCACGTAAACATGAAAAGTATCCAACCCGTGTAAAAAAGAAAAGAAAAAAAGTTCCGTCTCGTTTCAAACAATTATGGTTTTATTTGAGTTATAAAACGAACGTCTTATATAATCTGAGTTGGTTGTAACAAACTATTGCTGGAGCACACACACACACACACACACACACACACACACACACACACACACACACACACACACACACACACACACACAAATAACCTGCTCATTAGCTGACAGTTTTGTGGACCTATGGCGTAACTAAATACGGCAGTGGTTGAAGGAAGGATGTCGTAACCCAGTGCTTGGAGTTTGAGGCTATACCTGATGCTGCACCATCACCACCAGAATGACTCCTACATTAAGGTGGGCAGCGGTTAAAGCCATTTCAACGCTTCATTAATTGGAGGTGGGCAAAGTGACAAAGGCAGTGTCTATATATAAAGCACATATTTTGAAGATACAGGACCAAAGTTTAGGGGCTGTGCGAAAGTCGAGGTGGCTCCCGTCCCTAATAAACCTACGGTTTCTGTGGACGTAAAGCAACACTTCAACCATATAGGTAGGTAGGTAGTGTTGCTTAATGTCCTCGGATGTCGGTGACATATTAGGGACAAGCTGAGACAAATGCCGAAGCATGGTTCAATATAGCTTTACGTCCACGGAAACCAGAAGGCTCGTTAGGACGGACAGCCCAGGACGGCCACCTCGACTCTCACACAGCTCCTGAACTATCCAACCATATAGGTCCATGCCTATAGCTACACAGGCAGAGCTCAGGAGATGTGTGAAAGTCGAGGTGGACGTCCTGGGCTCTCGTCCCTAATAAACCTATAGTTTCTGTGGACGTAAAGCAACACTTCAGCATCATCAGAGACAGGAGAGCCGAAGCTGAATCGAACCGAGGGCTTTGTGTTTACTAGTCTGCATCGCCTTACCGCTAGGCCAAACCGGCTCATATGTGTGTACTTGCATGCGGTTCAGCTGTCTTTGTAAAAAAGGATCCGCGGTATTGTTGCGGTATTGTTGTATGTGTGTGTGTGTGTGTGGGGGGGGGGGGGGGGGGGAGGGGGGGAGTGTTGTTTTGTTTTTTGCTGTCCCGATATCTATTCCTACTTCAGATACGTTTTTCCCCCCACTGTTGTCTGCGTGTCCACCTGTACTGCCTCGGTGGCAGGTCTGTCACACTACACAGAGTCCACTGCCCGTGTGAAAAAGGCCCACAACCCCTACAGCACGTCCTGCAGTTCTGCCCCCTTGTAGCGTTCCCCAGCCGAACACTACAGGGGGTCATGCACGGTATATGCAGCTGTACATTGACAAATGCATTCCCATAGTTCAGGAGCTGTGTGAGAGTCGAGGTGGCCGTCCTGGGCAGTCCATCCTAACGAGCCTTCCGGTTTCCGTGGACGTAAAGAATTATTGCACCGTGCTTTGGCATTGGTCACAACTTGTCCCTAATATGTCAAATGACATCTGAGGACATTAAGCATCAACTCATCATCATGACCACACACGTACGTGTTAGCCACCAAAGCAGTGACTCAGAGCTGTCACATGTTAGCCACCAAAGCAGTGTATCACGAGACGGAACATCTATGATTACCCTGACTGATATCCGAGGACATTAAACGCATTCCCTAGGGCGAAAGCTACGACTGCATTTCTATACCCACCATATGGGCAGCCACACGCTGTCTTGTACCTTTTACAAGATACCTTCGGAGGATTTATCTCCATTTCTGGAGGGTGGATGCTATTATTCAAGAAGTTTAATTTATCATGCTAAAGATGTTACACAGGCAGCTTATCCTGGATGAAGGTATTACACACGGCGCTTGTCCTGGCTGAAGATAGTCCAGAAAACTATACGCAGGGCGTAACAACATTAATGTAGCCTTGGCGTTCCTGACGTGAAACCAGTGTATTTAACTGTGACACAGCCCCTCGCAAATCTCTACTTGTCTAAAGTCACCGAGTGAAAATGTAAAGAGACCAACGCTAAGTTTACTGGTAAAATTCACCACTTTTTTTTTTTTTTTTTTTTTAATTTTGTTTGTTTGTTAGTTTTGAGATCGGTCTCAAGTTCCACAATGAATTTTTCTTTAACATTTATTAAGCGCGTCTCATACAGTCCTTTAAAAAAAAAAGAAAAAAAAAAGGGCTTTGTTTGCCAGTGGTCAAGTTCGTACTGTGGCTGGTGTGTCGGAGAGTGCCCAGCCCCATAGTGCAGACCTTGGCCTTGGATCATCGCAATGACGTCATGTCCAACTGCATTGCCATCGTCTGTGGCTATCTAGGTAGGTGTGTGTGTTGCTGTCTAGGTAGGTGTCTGTGGCTATCAAGGTAGGTGTGTGTGTGGCTGTCTAGGTAGGTGTCTGTGGCTATCTAGGTAGGTGTGTGCGTGTGTGCTCTGTGTGCTTCCCACCACAACCCCATCCACCCGAGATCCCCACCCACAACCCTCAACCCCCATCCACCCGAGATCCCCACCCACAACCCCTATCCACCCGAGATTCCCACCCACAACCTCATCCGAGAATTTTGTTCTCTGATTTTTCTTCTGCTTATAATGCCATACAGCCACACATCTTAGCAAACAAACTTGTTTCATATTTTAGTCTGGACAATCATTTAGTTCTATGGATCATTGATTTTCTCACCAACAGATTGCAAAGAGTTTTTGTCAACGGCTGTTTTTCAGAGCTGTCACTGTCATGTACTGGATCTCCTCAGGGGTGTGTCCTGTCTCCACTTCTCTTCATTCTATATACTTCATGGATCTGAGCAGTACCATGGACCCGCCTTAACTGAGTTTGCTGACTGATGCGACAACAGTTATTTAGATCTTAATGTGACTAAAACCAAGGAGATGAGACTATTGATTTTAGGAGGCAGGAACACAGTCCTGGGAAGGCCATTATCCACAACAACGAAGTTGAAATTGTCAGTAAATACAAGTACCTTGGCACCATCTTTGACGACAAGCTGAAAAGGGACGACAACACTGAAGAAAACAGTACAGAAAGGGCAACAGCGGCTGTATCTCTTGCGAAAGCTGAATTATTTATCTGTTGACCAAAAGATTTTTTTATTTTTACATATCCTTTATTGAGAGTGTTCTGTTATTCTCTTTCATCTGCTGGTTTCACAGCTTGGGAGCGAAAAACAGGAACAGCCTGCAAAAAATTGTCCGTATCGCCTCCAAGATAACTGCAGTGCCCCATAGAGACCTGGCTCTTTTCTGTGAACAGCAGATCCTACGGAAAAGCCCGCTCTATTTTAACGAAGAAGGACCATATTTTAAACCAGGAATTTACTACTCTCCCATCAGGTCGTCGTCTTAGATGCCCCATTTGTAAGACAAATAGATTTTATGATGAAGTCACAATTGTTATGTAACTATATTATGGTTAAAGTAAGACTCTTGTTGGTGGTGTCGTGTTTGTTGTATTGTTCTCTTAACTTTATGTATTTTTTCAAAAAATTGTTTACGATCCCGCCATGACCACAACAAAAACTGCCCCTTGTGGGATGATTAAAAGTTTTTTGAATTGAATTTAATCCACCCGAGATCCCCACCCGCAACCTCCATCCACCCGATCTCCCACCCATCCACCCGAGATCCCCATCCACAACCCCCCTCCACCCGACCTCCCCACCCCCAACCATCCGATCTCGCCACCCCCGTCCACCGGAGATCCCACCCACAAGCCCCATCCACCCGAGATCCCGACCCACAACCCCAATCCACCCGATCTCCTCACACAAACCCCCTGCACCCGATCTCCACCACAACTCCAGCACCCCCCCCCCCGCCCCCCCCCAAGATCCCCCCTCAAACACGGCCTTTGCTGATGCACCGGGCTTCGGAGGTATATGCCACCTTTTCAGCGGATGGGTGGAAATCGTTTTGTTTTTTATTGTCTGCGTTTATGTGCGCGTGTGTGTGTATGTGACATGCCTCTGTGTGTGTGTGTGTGTGTGTGTGTGTGTGTGTGTGTGTGTGCGTGTGTGTGTGTGTGTGTGTGTGTGTGTGTGTGTGTGCGTGTGTGTGTGTCCGTCCGCGCGCGCCTGCCAGTCATGACGGTGATATGAGGGCGAACGTTTTTCAGGGTCCGTCAACTTCCAGGACAAGTTCAGCCTGCACGGTTTCATCTTTGCCGACCCCATCGGTGCCATCCTCATCAGCGCGTACATCATCTACAACTGGTGGAAGGCAGGTTCCGGTGAGTGCGCGTAACTGCTGTCGTTGCCGAAGGCCCTGTAGGCTAATGCATCGCGTACAGGGGAACCTAGCCGGAGAAATACCACCAGCTTTGTGGATAGGAATGGACTAAGTGGAATATTTAAAGGTGTTTAAAACAATGAAATGTTTAAAGGGAATAATAAAAATATAAATTATGCACACACACGCGCGCACACACGCACTCACCAACGCACACACACGCACGCACGCGCACATACACACGCGCACACGCACTCACTTACACACACAAACGCACGCAAGCACACACACATAGTCTCTCTCTCTCTCTCTCTCTCTCTCTCTCTCTCTCTCTCTCTCATCCCGTTTGTTGAAAATCGACGTTTGACTAACATCACGAAGACACGAACATGAGTGCCACGAATAATAACGAAAACGTATATGCACACACACTTACACGCGCACAGATGTTTTTACATGTGTATGCTACACACGGAGGACCTCGGTTTATTATATAGTCTCATCCGAAAGACTCAGTAGAGAGTCTGCACAAAATTGGATTCCGGAGAAATTTCAGGGCGGGGCAAAGTCTGGCTAGCACGTAACTGTGACCCATGCAGTTTGGTGACCACTCTCGACCGTGCTTAATTAAAACTTTGGCATTTCAAAAGCGAGTGCTCGGCTTCTTATTCCGTATAGTAGCCACAATCAGTATGCTGATTATTCTGCCACTTTTAGAGGAGATCTGCAGGCACCATGTGTGATTTTATATTTGTATTATAGATTTTTGTGCAGCATAACTTGTCTATGTTGTTGCAAACACAAATGTTTTGGCGTTCCTTTCACACGTTCTTAAATTAATGAGCCTTATAATTATTCATTAAGTTGAACTGCCCTGTGAGGGATGATTGATTATTTTTGACTTGACCGTCATCTGCACCACCGACTTTCCTCTTGTTGCTTGTCCACAGAACAAATCAAGATGCTGACGGGCTTCAGGGCTGACCCCGACTTCCTGGCCAAAGTGATCTGGATGGCTATGCACCACGACCCCAACATCACGCACATCGAGACCGTGGACGCCTACCATTTCGGTTACAATTTTCTCGTCAGGGTCGACATCGTGCTTCCGGAGTCTACGCCCCTGCGGGACGCGCACGACATCGGGGAGAGCTTGCAGCGGAAGTTGGAGAGCATTCCTCTGGTGGAGCGCGCTTTCGTTCATGTGGACTACGAGTTTTTGCATAAACCAAGCAGTGAACATAAGGTCGTGTAACTGAAGAGGCTTGTACGCAAGAAGTGATGTTTCACCCCTGAAGCTGAGCAGGCAGGGTACGTTATTGGGGGTGTGGGTGGGGGGTGGAGGAGGGTGGCTGGGTGTACATTTTGGTAGATAACAATAACAATATATTAATCCCAGTGGGAAATTAAAGCTGTCGTTCGATCGCACAACGAAGAACATATCCCAATAATTCTAAATCATGAACCACACGCACATACACACTCTTAGACATACGCCCCCTTTCTCTCAATCTGCATACACTAACAGCAAACCCAAAATTACCTGGAATAATATATATGGTTTTTAGCGCCCAAACCATGAAGGTCAAATTAGGGCGAACTTCCGCCTTTAGTAAGTGCACAGCTAAGGAGCTGTGTGAAAGTCGAAGTGTCCGTGCTAGGCTCCCTTGTCCCTAATAAGCCTCCTCATAGTTTATCCTTGTCCCTAAGATGCCTCCTCATAGTTTATCTGTTTGTCTTTTCTCGCTTTCTTTCCTTTCTGCAGACGAGTCGACCTTAAATAACAAGCACACAAACTGAATACCCGTTTTGGACTTTGTTTCACGAACGGCAAAAAACGACAAAGAAGAAGAAGAAAAGAAAAAAAGAAAAGAAAAAAAGAGAGAGAAAAAAAAGAGAGAGAAAAACTTCACGCACAACTGCTTATTGCTTGACAAAAGGCAATTAAAGTTCTGCGAAATATTACAAAGTTTCGTCTTTTCTATTGAAAGTGCATTAAGTCTCACTTCTTGTGTGTTTTCATCACAAACTTTGCTTTTAATGACGAATCACCTGGATGCAATTATTGTCTTGTCATACACAAATTGTATTACCTAGATCCTGCTTTTTATGCATGCATTTCTTAGCTGTATGTTATAAGATTGATATGGTGCTGTGCTGTGCTTGGAGATCGGACTTAGCCCTAGGACAGGCGCATTATGAATAAAGTTGATCATTTTTATATTTATATATGTAGGTAAGTATGTCTTTTTACACCTGGTCAACCAGTACGTTTATATCAGGGAGATACTTCACTGGTAGAGTGTGGGAAAAACAAGTAGCTATTATGACCCAATTTCCTGATCTTGGCAATATATTCCGCTGCGGCTATCCGAATATTTCTTCCAACCCTTTTGTTTATATCTGATTTAACCGCTTCATAGAGCGCGTGGAACAGCCCTGCACATTCATACTATTATTGCCAAGATCAAGGCCCGATCAAGAGAGATTTCACACACGAACGTCTTGGACAGATTGACCGAACTGATTCAGTCGATACTTTTACAGTTTTAGTGTTAAAATTCACCCTCTATCCTCATTTTTTTATTATTTTTTTTATTATTTTTATTATAAAGAATACAATTGTACACGAAGGCTTCAAATTAAGATTAAAAACAAACAAAAACAAAAAACAAAACACGAAATTATTTTTAGAATGTAAAGAATGAACGACACGGATCAAACGCCCCTTTCGACGAAACAAAATAAGGATGAAAAACAACATATCCAACGTGTCATACTATCTCTTTTCCATATCAAAAACGCGTCTATACCACTTTAGAACATCCCATTAAAAATAAAGCTCAAATTGCGACCCCCGAAAACCGTTCCACCTGTGGCTCCATGCTTCTCTCTCATGGATTTAGGTTGGTCATAATGGAACAGGTGGCATACAGTGTACTGCAGTGAAGTGTTTCCTGCCAAATCCATCCTAAAAAATCCAGTGTCACTTTACGTCCACATAGAGACTGTAAGGACTATTAGGGACGGGAGCCCAGGACGTCCACCTCGACTTTCACACACCTCCTAAGCTCTTAAAGGTTCCTATGTTCGATGTTGCTTTACGTCCACAGAGACCACAAGGACTATTAGGGACTGGAGCCCAGGACGTCCACCTCTTCTTCCATACAGCTCCTCTTTCGCCCTGATATAACTGTATTGGTTGACTGGACATAAAAGACCAAGTTATTTACTTACATACATCTCCTGGTTCCCGAGTTTCCTGCAGTTGAAATGTCCACCTACATAGGTTAGAACCTCTTTTTCAGTTTGACGATCAGAGTTCAGGAGCTGTGTGAAAGTCGAGGTGTCCATCCTGGGCTTTCTGTCCTAATGAGCCTTAATGGTTCTCATCAATGCCCACCTTAATGCAGGAGTCATTCTGGTGGTGACGGTGCTTAGGCATTGGTCACAGTTTGTCCCTAATATGTCAACCGACATCCGAAGACATGAAGCTCTACATCATCTTAAGATTGACGGGTATTTTACTCAATGACGAATACCGTTTTGCTGGCGGAGGTAATTTCTAACCCCACGCCGGAGACCCAACAACACAGACAGATGGCATCTTTGTAAAGCAGGTCGTTTTTCTTACGGTGAATCACCGCGGACCCCTCCCCTTGAGGGAACTTCACTCCACCGACGAAACAACAGTGTGGAGAGACCCTGGGTGATCTTGAGCCTGTTTACAACCTGTTTACAATGACAACTGAATTCGCTCTGGCAGAGGCTGTGACACAGACAAGTGGCCTCTTTGTAAAGCAGGTAGTTTTTTCCTACGGTGAATTACCGCGGACCCCTCCCCATGAGGGAAGTTCACTCCACCGACGAAACAAAAGTGTGGAAAGACCCTGGGATCTTGAGCCTGTTTACTACCCGTTTACGATGACAATTAAGTGAAATCACCTTGCCAGAAACTGTGACACACAAGTGCAGTGAAATTGGATAAAAGCAGGTCTTTTTCCTGCGGTGAAACAGCACGGACCCCTCCCCTTGATGGAACTTCACTCCACCGACGAAACAATAGTGTGGAGAGACCCTGGGGGATCTTGATCCTGTTTACTACCTGTTCACAATGAAAGTTAAGTGAATTTACCTTGCCAGAGACTGTGTCACACAAGTGGCAAAAGCAAGTCATTTTCCTACGGTGAATCAGCGCGGACCCCTCCCTTTGGAGGAAGTTCACTCCACCGGCGAAACAACAGTGTGGAGAGACCATGGGGAATCTTGAGCCAGCCTGTTTACTACCTGTTTACTACTACAAAAGAATTCACCTTGCCAGATGCTGTGAGACAGATAAGTGCAGTGAAACTTGTAAATCGGGTCGTTTTTCTTACGGTGAATCACCGCGGACCCCTCCCCTTGAGGGAACTTCACTCCACCGACGAAACAACAGTGTGGAGAGACCCTGGGAGATCTTGAGCCTGTTCACGACCTGTTTACTATGACAACTGAATTCGCTCTAGCAGAGGCTGTGACACAGACAAGTGGCATCTTTGAAAAACAGGTAGTTTTCTGTAAGGTGAATCACCGCGGACCCCTCCCCATGAGGGAAGTTCACTCCACCGACGAAACAACAGTGTGGAGAGACCCTAGAGGTCTTGAGCCTATTTACTACCTGTTTACGATGACAATTATAATTAAGTGAATTCACCTTGCCAGAAACTGTGACACACAAGTGCAGTGAAACTGGATGAAAGTAGGTCCCTTGAGGGAACTTCACTCCACCGACTAAACAATAGTGTGGACAGACCCTAGGGGATCTTGAGCCTGTTTACCTGTTCACGATAACAATTAAGTGAATTCATCTTGCCAGAGACTGTGACACAGATAAGTGCAGTGAAACTGGTAAATCAGGTCGTTGTTCTTACGGTGAATCACTGCGGACTCCTCCCTGTGAGGGAACTTCACTCCACCGACGGAAAAACAGTGTGGAGAGACCCTGGGGGATCTTGAGCCTGTTCACGACCTGTTTACTACTACAAGTGAATTCACCTTGCCAGAGGCTGTGACACGAACTGTGGCTTGCACGTGGATTATACTACCGCACCAGAACACTACGCCAATTAAGGGATGTTTAACGACACCGGGCCGACGATGACTGTCCAGTTATATTAAAATTCCAAAGTCCTATTGGGTCTTCTTATCTCTATATTCCATTATGACCAACTAAAATAATGTGTTCTAACTGTTCAGAAAAGGGGTCTCCCTTTTGTTTGGCATTGGGACAGACAGAAGCCATGCCAAACCAATAGATTCCACATGCAGGGAATGGGAATTTGTTCCTCTTATAAGTTTTATATCTTACCAGTTTAAAGTCTTCCAGACCAAAGTATGATGCCAAAAGTATTTACTGCTTGCTTGGTTTTCCTAATTCTCTCTCTCTCTCTCTCTCTCTCTCTCTCTCTCTCTCTCTCTCTCTCTCTCATTATTATAGAGTTTAATAAACTAAGAGCTTATCAAGAGGCAATTACAAGTACCGACTGAATCTCCTCATGCAGTCTGATTTGTACGCTCATGTTCGGCATACATTTTTTCTCTCTAATGTAGAATGGAGTGGGGAAGGGCGGAGGGGGAGGGCCGGGAGAGTACGTATTAACGACCATGGAATCCCCCCCCCCCTTTTCTTCCTTCTTAACAGTCGAAGGCTACGGCCATGGAACACATTAATGCGAAAAAGCATGTAAGCGATCAACTGCTGCTTAGGGTGTGTAGAAGTGTATGTATATATGCATATAGTCACTGTTTGTTAGGTGTTTATGTGTATACTTAACCCCTTCAGTGCCGTCTTGTCACTTGAAAATGACCGTTAAAAGTGCGAAATTCGAAACCCTTTAGCCTTTCCCCCTGTCGTTTTCGCACCGGCATGGGAAAGGGTTTTCATCAAAGGATTTTCATCACAGCATTGAAAGTAGATGTGACACAGAGCCAGGTACATTAACTCCACCAGAGGTACGTTCTCAAGCATTAGTTAGACTAATATTGTTTTGGGGTATGGTAGTCAGCGGCAGAAAAACAAAATACAGCTAGATATAGGACAAGTCCACCATAATGCGTAGAGTAAATAAAAAACACCTATACCAAACCTTGTGTTCAGCGAAGATGCCAACAATCTTCCAAGCACCGAACAAGCTGCAAAAACTCAACCAAAAGAAGTCTTTCTTTCATTTTTCACCATTTTTAACCGTTTATCTGTTGTTTGTCGTTTTGTGGCTTGATAAAGGGGATTTCCCCGAAAATTTGCATACTGTTGTGTCCGTGTTAAAATAAATAAGCGTTCGTTTGAACCTGTTTGTGTTGGGATCTTGTTTTAGAAAGCTAGCAGTCATTCTGTTTCAGATTCTTGTGTTCAACATTTTTAGTTCTCTTCCAACTTTTCTCAGTTTTAAAAAACCAAGACATTGAGGACAAGAATTACTGTCTATCCTATTCCCAGACTATTTGGTGAAAGAAACTAACCTCACAACGAATTTCATTTGCACAAAAGACAGGGATTGCTTCCGATATGTCTGGTTGTTATAGGTCCATTTTAGTTGCTAAAAATCTGAAACCATCTTAACCATGCTGGTTCATTCGACTTTTGTGCTATACAGCCGTGTATAAGGCAAACCTCATTCCCAGTCAGTAAACATAGTGCTTAACGTCAACAGAAACCGTAAGGTTTACTAGAGACGGAGGGGGGGGGGGGGGGGAGGAGGGGGTATGGAGTTGTGGGGAGAGGAAGATTATATATCTATCGCTACACCGTCACCACCAGAATGACTCCTGCATTAAGGTGGGCAGTGATGAGAGCCATTTTAATGTTTCATTAATTGTGAGAGACAATCGCAAATGGAAAACGCAATTTTCATAATTTTTTTTGAAATTCAGACATGAGACACGAGGAGAGAAGAATAAAGGAAAAAAAAGAAAAGAAAAAAAAACGAAAACAGAAAAAACAAACAATCATGAACATTTAGTTATTTTTCCGATGTTGCCGTCACCTTGAAATTCGACTAGTCACCAAACCAGGTATGAGGGGTGGGGATAGCTCAGTGGTTAGAGCGCCGGACTTGTGATTAAAAGGTCGCGGGTTCGAATCCCTGCTGGAACGGCGGGAGAATTTTCTTCTCCAGGGTCGACTTTCTGTGCTGACTCTTATTTCGGTATCCGTTCCACCCCCGTGTTACCACAGTAGCACGTAAAAAATCCCGGTCATTCTGCCAAAAGTGCAGGTGGCAGGTTACAGCTAAACACGCATACACCTTACGTATGTGGCTTTTATTGAACCGTGCTTCGGCATTGGTCACAACTTGTCCCTAATATGTCAAATGACATCTGAGGACATTAAGCATCATCTCATCAACCAGGTATGACAATGTTAAGCTCAATGGAAGCTGCTATCATGAAGAATCTGGAAGTGTCATGGACGGGTTAAGATAAGTAAATCAATGCTACAGTTATGCAGTGGTTGGAAGACATCGCTTGAGAAAGAAAAGAAAAAAAAGAAAGAAAAAAAAAGAAGAAGTACGAGAATGTACGAGAATATATTTAAAAAATAAATAAAAAAAAAGCACTGGTAAAGTTTTTTGTTAGTAAATGTACCCGATTTAGACCATGTATGAATCGTGATCAAAAGGTAGCGGGTTCGAGTCCCGGAAGTAGAATTTTCTTCTTCAGGTCAACTTTCTGTGCTGACTTATTGTGGAAACTGTTCCACCCCCTTGTTACCGCAGTAGAATGTGAAAGATCCCGGCCATTCTGTCAAAAGTACTGGTGGTGCACCCTATATATGTGGCTTTGCGTGAAGTCACGTACCTGCCTTACCGCTAGGCCAAACCAGCTCTCAAAAAGATTTTTTCTTTGGTTTTGTTACAAATACACTACAGGATACGAGAAAACAATGTTGAGCAGCAAAATGGACTGGAAAATAGACATTTTAAACTTTTTTCGCTGATTTCTTCAAACCGATTTCATAAGCCGCCGTCGAGAATTAAAAAACAAAACAACCCCAACTAACAGTGCCTCGTGGCGTTTCAAAATGCCGCCGTTTGCATACAATTTTACAGGAAATGATAGACTTCGTCACTAAAAAACACACAAAAACAACAACAAAACAAACACAACAACAACAACAACACACACACAAACGGGCAAGAAACAAGCTAAAACCGGTGCTGAATGTGACAAAACTGCTTCGAACCAATGCACCACGTGGCCGAAGTGTGCCGATCTTCCCTATTTTTCGAAGCTGAGAAAGTAGAAAATATCTTGCTTTTCCCGCCTTTTCTAGCTGGCAAGAAACATAAAAAAAAATAATTAAAAAATCGTTTTCTGATGTCTCGTAGTATATTTAATAATAATGAATACTTAGAGCGCCTAACCCGCACAGGCCCTAAGCGCTTACACAGTCTTTACAAATACATATTCTCAAAATTCAACGCATACAACACGACTGCACACACACACACACACACACACACACACACACACACACACACACACACACACACACACACACAGACTCGCACACGCACGCACGCGCCCACACGCACACACACACACACGCCCACACGCCCACACACACACACACACACACACACACACACACACACACACACACACACACCAGTCGCATATCAGGGCAATCAGGGCAATGTGACTGAATAAAAGTTCTTTAAAAAGAAAGGTTTTCAAGGAAGATTTAAAAGAGCTGACAGAGGTAAAATGGCGGACAGAAAGTTGGTTCCAGACAACTGGAGCCTGGTCAGAGAAAGCGCGCTGGCCATAGGACTTTTGTTGGGAAGGACAGTATTCTGAACACCATCCTGAATTATTTCAATAATATCCACATAGGAAACTATACCCCAAAACAGACTTACCTGTGAAGCTTGGCGAAGACTGAAGTGAATGTGACAGCTACGTTTCTGCTCAGCGACACGGTAAGAACAAAATAGACAGCTAGTTGCAGTGTTGGGCCAACCCGGGTTGGAATATTCACGAGAATCTTGTCTTGCACGGGATTTCCGAGGCTGAGCGTCTCATTCTGTTCGGCTGCGAAAACCATGAAACCATGTAAAGGCGCAAGATAGGCCTGCTTTATAAAACGTGTTTTGTATCTCGAAGATGGAATGAAATTTACAGCATAGAATGTTAAAATTAATGTTAGTAGGATAATGTATTGCGGTAAAATCCAAGGAGACGGTCGGAAATTCCTGGACCATTTTAAAAGTTATTTTGGGTCACAAATATCATCACAATCATTAAATGAGGTCGATATCTACCGATTACAGCCGAAATCCGCAACAACAGGTGATTTTTTTCATATATTTTTGTCTGTGATTGTTTCGAGTCGGCGTCACGGATTGCAAATGGCGAACGAAGCCGACGAAGTGCAGCTAGGTAAGCGGCCTCGTTAAACAAACTACGGCAATTAAAAACCACGGAAAATGTACGGAAAAAAATTGCAGTCTGAGAACGTTGAGTCGTGAGTACGACTGTCTTGCCAAAATCGGCATTAAGGAAGCGTTTACGTTGTTACTGGGAAACTAGGTCAAACGTCAAAGGGCAACATGCGCCGACTGGAACCGACAATCAAAGACAAAAATATATGAAAAAAATCACCGTTTGTTGCGGATTTTGGCTGTAATCGGCAGATATGGATCTCCGACCGTCTCCTTGGATTTTACCATGTATTGCATGCGCCTATGAACTGCTTTTTTTCTTCTTCTTTTTTCTTCTTTTTTTCTCCCTTCTTTTTTCTCCTTTTTTGGGGGGGGCCCCAAGTGTTCACGCTGAGTCGAATGCTCGCAATGTTCTCTTTCGATGCACTGTTTTTTTATTATTATTTTTTATTGGAATTGTGAAAAAGTTTAAAATGTTCTCACAAGATACGCGGCTTCACAACATGACCATGAAATTTCGGTGACGCCATAAAGTCAATGATAATTATGTTAGTTACTGATTTTTTTTTTTTTTTTTTTTTTTTTTTTACAGTTTAGGGACAAGGGAGCAATTCGATTCAGACCAGAGTGAAAGCATACAAAAGCAGCATAGATAACTCTGGGACGACCCCGGCAGCATTACTAGACTGGTTAGTTCCCCTTGTACTGATCCGATTTTTCTGCTCTACAGCCGGATAGACACGAGTACAGCTCGCAGCATCAAATTATTGTACCATCAAATCTGTTCACTCGTGTATTCGTGAACGTGCAAGGAAAAGCTGCACACGCAAATTCCCACTGGGTCCAGAAGAATCTCGGAAGCGAAGTGAATTAATTAATTGCCACTACCTGGTGTATCAAACGGTGGGTGTCCTTGACTCGATCCTTGGTTGCACCTGGGCTCAGTGGTAAACAATGTCTTCTGATCTAGGGAGAGGTTAATATAGGGATCGATCTGTGTGTGACTATGGCTTCGTGTGTCAGATAGAGTAATGGTTATAATTAGGTGAACGGTGATTCGGGAATCAAAAACTTTGGGTCAGAAAAGAAAAAACAAAAGTGAGTGAATGAATGTGTGTGTGCCTGCGTGTATGTGTGTGTATGCGTACATGAGTGTACATGCGTGTCTGAATGCGTAAATGTGTGTGTGTGTGTGTGTGTGTGTGTGTGTGTGTGTGTGTGTGTGTGTGTGTGTGTGTGTGTGTGTGTGTGCGTGCGTTAGTGCATGTGTGAATCATGTGTGTGTATGTGAGTGTGTGTGTGTGTGTTTGCGCGAGCGTGTGTGTGTGTGTGTGTGTGTGTGTGTGTGTGTGTGTGTGTGTGTGTGTGTGTGTGTGTGTGTGTGTGTGTGTGTGTGTGTGTGTGTGTGTGTTTCTGTGCATGCGTGCGCGCACCAGTGTCGTGCACACTTTGATTTATATATAAACACAATTGCCGTTACACTCGCAAAATCAAGTGGCGACCTTTCGATCAATGTCGGAAAATTATGAAAGTACAATGAAATTTTACACGCGCCTGTGGTTGCTTGCTGAGAATTTGCATATTGTCCGCTAACACCGGACTTCTAGTAGTAGCAGCTCTGCATGTCGGGAGTGAGATGCGCGTGCGAGCGTGCTACATACGTAGGCTGTGCCGAGTTTTGATTCGCTGTTGCATGGCCTATTAATTCAGACCGACGGTCTAACGCGTGCAGAGGTGAATGTGCATTAATACCCACCGACAGAAGGGCACACATAAAAACGCATTGATAGGCCAGCGGGTCTCTAGTCTGGCTTCGAGGTTTCGTCTGATCAAGGTAGGTTCACCGTCGCACTAATTTGCAGTTTGAAATTCTTGTACTTTGCTAGGTCGTTTTTATTTTGTGTTTTGTGTTAATTTTTGCGTATGTTGATTCTGCCTGCTTTGGTTTTTGCATGTGCCTATTCAAGTATTTTCTTCTTCTTGTTTTTTCCCTTCAGTTTTTATCATAAAGTTGGAGTATTATAGCTTCTTCTTCTTCTTCTTCTTCTTCTTCTGCTTCTTCTGCTTCTTCTTCTTCTTCTTCTTCTTCTGTCGACTGAGAAGTCTATTAACTCCCCCTCCCCTCTCTGAGACTCTCTCTGCTATTTCGATTTGAGGCATGAGAACTGATTTGAAAGACAAACTCTGAAATCTAGAGGGTTCCGGGGGCATGCCCCCTCCGGAAAACTGATTTGCTTGATAACGAACAACTGAGGAACTAAACTTACCTCGCTGAACAAGACAACAACAGATCTCGTTTACCAATTCAGGTGCACTCTGGCTTCTACGAGACATTGTATTTATAAGAATACGGCTTTGTTGATGACAATGAGAACGAAGCATAAATTATTTAGCTGCCGTGGAATCGCATTTCATCAGCAAACAAAGGTGGACAAAGAAACAGCTACAGAGAAGCAAAGAGGAATAAAATCTGACAGGATTTGCTGATTCACTGTTGCTTTACGTCCACAGAAACCGTAGGACCCAGGACTTCCACCTCGACTTCCACCTCGACTTTCACACAGCTGCCGAGCTCTGAGACTAGGATCTGCGAAATGTTTTTCCTTTTTATTATTTTGCTATAACTCGACCGCTCCTGGTTACTCAGAGTCTTCTCCTTATCTTTCTTACGAACCTTCTCGCTCTCTCCGATCTTCAAACGAAAAAAAAGAAGAAAGAGATCTGCTCAAAATTCCACAGCGAAACTGGAACTCTTTCGGAGAAGGTTCCTTTAGTTTCATGGCGTCATAATTCTTTTTTGGAACTCACTGCCGGCCGCTCTCAGAAATGTACCAACACTGTCTCAGTTCAAATCCCATCTCAAACACCTTCCTGTTTGCCCACGTTTTCCAGCAGAAGTTAGTAACCTTTCGGATA
>OY757555.1:2162686-2179218 GCA_963584105.1 Alviniconcha strummeri | reverse complement strand
GTTGCCTCTTCGTCCTCTTAGTCTTACTCCTTCTGCTTCCTTCCACTTCGCCTTCTTCCCTGTTTTGCTTCTTCTTCCACGATCGTCCTTCTTACTCCTTCCGTCTTCCTCTTTGTCCTCTTCCTTCTTCCTCTTTTTCTTTCTTCTTCCTGCACTTCCCCGTTTTTCCTCTTCCTCCCTTTTATCCTCCTCCTTCCTCTTGCTCCTTCTTCCTTCCCTCCTTTGTCTTCCTTCATCTTCTTCCTCTTCCTTCCTCCTTCGCCCTCATCTATTTTCTTTCCCCTCTTTCTTCGCCTCCTCCTCCTTCCTCCTCCTCTATTTTCGTCCTTCTCTTCCTCTTCTTCCTTCTTCCTCTTTTTATCCTCCCCCTTTCTCTTGCTTCTTTCTCCCATCCTTTGTCTTCCTTCATCATCTTCCTCTTTCTTCCTCCTTCCCCCTCATCCATTTTCTTCCTCCT
Source organism: Alviniconcha strummeri (assembly GCA_963584105.1). Taxonomy (NCBI): domain Eukaryota; kingdom Metazoa; phylum Mollusca; class Gastropoda; family Provannidae; genus Alviniconcha; species Alviniconcha strummeri. The sequence continues at coordinate 2,178,761 of OY757555.1, read as the reverse complement.
CCTCTTTCTTCTCCTTCTTCCTCGTCCTTGCTCCTGCGCCATCTTCTTCCTTCTCTTCCTCTTCTTCTTCCTATTCCTCTTGCTTCTTCTTTCTCTTTCGTCAACAACGGATTAGGACAATCTCTCAGCTGAAGCCTCTCGACCCGTCCTCCACCTTCCCGCCCCCCGCCACCCTCCCCACCCCGTCCGACGCCATTCTTTATGTCACTTTTATATTCCATGACGCCAACAGACCGAGCGTGACGTGGAGTGGAAGTTCGCCCGGACGGAGCTGTGGATGACGTTCATCGAGCCGGGGACGCCAGTACCGCCACCCTTCAACGTGATCCCCAGCCCTCGCAACATCTGGCGCGCCATCCTCTGGCTCTGCCGCCGCTCAGACCTCAAGCACTTCTTGCCCCACGAGGGCAAGGAGGTCCGATACGCTGCCGTGCAGGTAAAGGGGTTAATTATTGTGCGTTCTATCCGTCCTCTCGCTCTCCATGTCTGTCCCTCGACATAGCCTCAAGCAAATCTTGCCTTATTTGCCGTGCAGGTAAAGGGGTTAATTATTGTGGGTTCTATCAATTCTCTCGCTCTCAGTGTCTGTCCCTCGATTCAAGCAAATCTTGCATTATTTGCCGTGCAGGTAAAGGGGTTAATTATTGTGGGTTCTATCCATTCTCTCGCTCTCCATGTCTGCAGTGCAGGTAAAGGGGTTAATTATTGTGGGTTCCGCCCGTCGTCTCGCTCTTCATGTCTGTCCCTCGACAGAGCCTCAAGCAAATCTTGCCTTATTTGCCGTGTAGGTAAGGGGGTTTGCGTTTCGTACTCACATTCTCTCGTACTTTCGCTCTGTATACCCTTGATAGGTTAATTGTGGGTTCCATCCGTCCTATCGCTCTCCAGGTCTGTCCCTCGACAGACGCTCAAGCAAATCTTGCCTTATTTGCCGTGTCCTACTTTCGCTCTGTATGTACTCTCGACAGAGCCTCAAGCATATCTTGCCTCATTTGCCGTGTAGGTAGGCGTAAGGGGGTTTGTGAGTTTCATACTCTCGCTCTGTACGTAGACTCTCGACAGACCCTCAAGCAAATCTTGCCTCATTTGCCGTGTAGGCAAGGGGTTTTGTGAGTTTCGTACTCTCGCTCTTCATGTCTGTCCCTCGACAGACCTCAAGCAAATCTTGCTTCATTTGCCGCATGGGTCCTCCTAAGGGGGTTTGTGAGTTCCGTCATCTCGATCTGTATGCAGACCCTTGATAGACCCTCAAGAAAATCTTGCCTCATTTGCCGTGTAGGTAAGGGGGTCTGTGAATTTTGTCCTCTCGCTCTGTATGGAGACTCTTGATAGACCCTCAAGCAAACTTTGCCTCATTTGCCGTGTAGGTAGGCGTGAGGGGGAATGTGAGTTCCATCCTCTCACTCTGTATGTAGACTCTCGATAGACCCTCAAGCAAATCTTGCTTCATTTGCCGTGTAGGCAAGGGGGTTTGTGAGTTTAGTACTCTCGCTCTCCTTGTCTCTTCCTCGACAGACCTCAAGCAAATCTTGCCTCATTTGCCGTATTGGTAGGCGTATGGGGGATTGTGAGTTCCGTCCTCTCGCTATGTATGTAGACTTTCGATAGACCCTCAGGCAAATCTTGCCTCATTTGCCGTGTAGGTAATGAGGTTTGTGAGTTCCGTCCTCTCGCTCTGTATGTAGACCCTCGACAGACCCTCAAGCAAATCTTGCCTCATTTGCCGTGTAGGTAAGGAGGTTTGTGAGTTCCGTCCTCTCGTTCTGTATGTAGACCCTCAGGCAAGTCTTGCCTCATTTGCCGTGTAGGTAAGGAGGTTTGTGAGTTCCGTCCTCTCGCTCTGTATGTAGACCCTCGACAGACCCTCAGGCAAGTCTTGCCTCATTTGCCGCTTAGGTAGGCCTAAGGGGGTTTGTGAGTTCCGTCATTTCGCTCTGTATGTAGACCCTCGACAGACCCTCAAGCAAATCTTGCCTCATTGGAATCAGAGTTTGTTTACCGTTCAGTCGTTTTATTTTCGTGGAACTACCTTTTCCACAACTCCAAGAGAAAATGAAATAAAGAAACAAAAGCAAAACGAAACAGGTAAGGCGATCTATTTTAATTGCATGACCTATATTATAATGTCTAACTCTTTCGGTGTTTCTTTCTTTGCAACTTTCTTTTAAGGGTATAGTCCTAATTAACCTATTGGTCTTTCTTTCACATCAATGCATGGGTAGAGCCTGTAGAGTGCATGCACAATATTTATTATTATTGATCGCTTTTATATAGCGCTATTCTCTGCTCGCGAGCAGACTCACTGCGCTCGTATGTGATTCTACATGAGTGAATAGCTTTTTATAGCGCGTTTTTGAATATCCACCGAAGTGGTGTATTTACTCTGTGTTCGGACATTTGTACCCCTCACCAGCCCATTTATCCCTACACCTCCGCCACGCTCCCTCCCCTCCACTCCCCCTCCCCCCCCCCCTCCCGATCACCTGTTGTGTGTATTAACCATGATGAATTTTGTGACATGACTGTGCTGCATCGCATGTCTGTAAGGTGCAGATTGACGGCCGGCCTTCTTCGGTCGCCCGAAATATTCATGACCGATGATTTATTAGCACGTGCACGCACACACACACGCACGCGCGTACACACACACACACACACACACACACACACACACACACACACACACACACACACACACACACACACACACACACACACACACAAACACACTCACACACACACTCACACACACAGAAACACACACACACACAGAACACACACACACACACACACACACACACACACACACACACACACACACACACACACACACACACACACACACACACACACACACACACACACACACACACACACACACACCATCTGATGCATGTTTGAATAGTTGCGTCCAGGAAAAAGACCAAAACGAACAAAATATTAAAAAGGACGCTTTTTTTTTGCTTTTTTTTTAAATGCGACAATACAAAACGTGTCCAAGTTTTCAGGGCTGACCTCTGTCGGGCAACACAGAGATTAGATGTAAATCTATACAGTCACACACACACACACACACACACACACACACACACACACACACACACACACACACACACACACACACACACACACACACACACACACACACACATATAAAAGGAATGAAATCTCTCAACTGGCTTAAGTTCAGCTGGCGGGAGTTTGCGGCAAAATGGGTATACCCCTGAAAATGTGCTCATGTTTTGTATTGTCTGAATAAATTAACCGGTATTTTTAACCTGTTGTGTGAGTTGATATTTATCAGTTTTAATTAAGACGCATTCAGTGCCAGCACTGCATGTATAGTTCTGCACTGCGTTGTTTCTAAGTGCACTACTGTAGCTTGAAATATCGTTGCCATCACGACCAAGCACCGTAGCTATATACTCTATTTATGACGTTGCCATCACGACAAAGCACCGTAGCTATATACTCTATTTATGACGTTGCCATCACGACCAAGCACCCTAGCTATATACTCTATTTATGACGTTGCCATCATGACCAAGCACCGTAGCTATATACTCTATTTATGACGTTGCCATCACGACCAAGCACCGTAGCTATATACTCTATTTATGACGTTGCCATCACGACAAAGCACCGTAGCTATATACTCTATTTATGGCGTTGCCATCACGACCAAGCATTGTAGCTATATGCTCTATGACGTTGCCATCACGACCAAGCATTGTAGCTATATACTCTATGGCGTTGCCATCACGACCAAGCATTGTAGCTATATGCTCTATGACGTTGCCATCACGGCCAAGCATTGTAGCTATATACTCTATTTATGACGTTGCCATCACGACCAAGCATTGTAGCTATATACTCTATGACGTTGCCATCACGACCAAGCACCGTAGCTATATACTCTATTTATGGCGTTGCCATCACGACCAAGCATTGTAGCTATATACTCTACGACGTTGGCATCACGGCCAAGCATTGTAGCTATATACTCTATTTATGACGTTGCCATCACGACCAAGCATTGTAGCTATATACTCTATGACGTTGCCATCACGGCCAAGCATTGTAGCTATATACTCTATTTATGACGTTGCCATCACGACCAAGCATTGTAGCTATATACTCTATGACGTTGCCATCACGGCCAAGCATTGTAGCTATATACTCTATTTATGACGTTGCCATCAAGACCAAGCATCGTAGCTATATATTTATGACGTTGCCATACGACCAAGCATTGTAGCTGTAGCGTGTATTAAAAAAAAAAAAAAAAAGCCACTGAACCTTATAGCTATAACGTAGCTATAGCTCAGTACTCGATGGCTATTATATGTAGCATTGCTTGACAGTGCAACATTGTATCCAAAATGATGCCTTCACGAAGAAGCTCTGTAGCACTGTGTCTCTGTCTCTCCGTCTCTTGTCTCTGTCTGTCTGCCTGCCTACCTGCCTGCCTGTCTGTCTGTCTCTGTCTCTCTGTCTATCCCTCTCTCTCTATACCCTCTCTCTCTTTCTTCTGTACTATCATACCATGTGTACATTGCAGTTTTAGCCAGGAGATTATGTCAGACAGGTTTCGACCTTTGAACCATTTTTGCCTGTGTCTGTATAGTTTACATGTGCCTGTTGTAGTACTAGCATGGACCTGCATGTACACGTATATTATGTAAGTCCTTGAGTTTTAGCAAGGACAGATTGTGAGACTATAGCTTCTAGGCTGAGGCCTAAAATCTGTCCTTGAGCATTACAGATTAGTAAGTCAAATCAGTTAACCAGTTACTGACACTCACACGGCTGACTTGGCTTGAAAGTTAAATACGAATGTTCTCTTTTCGCCCTACCCTCTAACCCTGCCCCTCATTCAACTCCTGTTTTAAAAGCCGCCACACACATAGGCGACAAGCCACAGCCGCAAGCCACGCAACATGCTTTGAATGAAATGACACTGTAAACTGGTGCACGGTTGAATGGTGTACACAGAACTTGCGTCGAGACGGCAGCAGTTTCACGTGGCACCAGCCATGCAACAACCAAAGAGCTCTATCAGTACACCACTTCCGTGGATATTAATAATACGCGCTGTCATAAAAGGATACAATCATTCATTCAGAATCACATGCGACAGGTGTGCAGTGAGTATGCTCGAGAGCATAGAATAGCGCTATATAAAAGCTATGAGTAGTAGTAATAATAAGTGAGCCAGTTTGACCTAGCGGTAAGGCGTTAGGCTGGTAATCGGAAGGACCTCGGTTCGATACCGCTTCGGCTCTCCTCTCTCTTCAAAAAGGTTGTGATTTGTGGACACTGTCTTCTAAAACAGATAACAGGTTCAAAAGACCGTTTGTTTATTATGACACAGACACATAATCTGTATGGTAATCCCCTTTGTCAAGCTACAAACAACACTTAAACAAGAGTTAAAAGGTTAGAAACGATGAAAAATAAGACGAGAAGCGAAATAACTTGTCTTAGCGTTTGGTGGAGCTGTTGTTTTCCTGTCTAGTGCTTGAAAGAATGATTTTTATTTTTATTTTATTTTTATTCCTCCAAAGACATTGGACAGGAAAACAACAGCTCAACCAAAACAAACAAACAAGTTATTCCGCTTCTCATCTCATTTTTCACCGTTTTTAACCGTTTAATTGTTGTTTAAGTGTCGTCGTTTTGTAGCTTGACAAAGAGGATTACCCCGAAAATTTGTAGATTGTGTGTCTGTGTCACAACAAATAAGCGTTCTTTTGAACCACCTTTTATGTGTTTGCGTCAAATCTGGCAGAGTTTGGAGGAAGGTGAAGGAAAGCGAGGTTTGCAGTGGAGCGAAGTTCGCCTATGTCTGCGCCGGCTCTAACCTCGCGCAATAATACTTCTTTCTCCGCCATGTTTCTTTCTGGTGTCTTCCCTTTTTTTCTCTCTTATGCCCCCCTTCTCTGTTTGCAACCCCCACTTATTAGACCTACCCTGAAAATCCTGGTGCTGATCATACTAATTTTTGTTGCTGATGTTGTTACTGACTACCCTCCCCCCTCCCCCCACCCTCCCCAAAATGTTAGTCTGTCATTTTATCCTTTCATTTTTGAAATTCTTATCCACATTTTCATTTTTATCCCAATTCTGTTTGCTCGGGTTTTCTCCCTTACTTTGTCAGACCGGAAGCATGGATTTCTCTGACCCAGAAAACTGCAGTGTGGCTTCCGACTCCATTGATGGCAAACGCACGCGCCAGGTGGGAGTCATGTGACAATATAACTAATCTTTCTCTCGTTCCCTTTGACCTTTTTGATTGGTCTTGTTCAATGTCAGAATGCGTTGGATGTTGGGCCTTGTTATTGTACGTGGCCTTGTTGTTGTCGGGGAACTTTGTAACATTTCTTGTGTATTTTGAGTGTTGGTCTGTGTAGTGTAGTTTTCTTTAAAAAATTCTTCTTTTTTCTCTCCCTTTTTCTCTCCCTTGTCTGTCTGTCCGTCTGTCATCCACAAACAGTTCTCTGTTTGTTGTCCATTATCTGCAGTCCATTCAAGCTTTTTGATTGTCGTCAGTTCTGCCTTGTCTGTCTGTCTGTCGTCCACTAACAGTTCTCTGCACAAGGGTTTGTGCTTCTCAGAAAAAGGGAGAGAAAAAAGAAGAAGATTTTTTTACACACACACACACACACACACACACACACACACACACACACACACACACACACACACACACACACACACACACACACACACACACACACACACACAAAAAAAAATATATATATATATAGGGCGGGTGGCAGTGGGGAGAGGAGTGGCAGGCAGCGGCAATAAGAAAGTTAGTTTTGCCAGTACTCTGTCTGGTTCACCACCATCGATCTCACACACACACACACACACACACACACACACACACACACACACACACACACACACACACACACACACACACACACACACACACACACACACACAAACAAAAAACAAAAAATGCACACGCACACACACGCACACACACACACACACACACACACACACACACACACACACACACACACACACACACACACACACACGCGCGCGCGCGCGCGCGCGCGCGCGCACATCCCCGATCGCGCACGCGGACACCAGCCACCACTCTCCAATCTCTTTTCCTTTTGTCATCCACTCTAACCTCTTCTCATTTTGTTGTCCACTTACACTTCTTGTCTGTTCTGAGGTCGTTCATACCTCTTGTCTGTCTGTGTTTGTCTGTTTCAGGTCCACTCTAACCTCTTGTCCTTTTGTTGTCCATTTACACTTCTTGTCTGTTTTGAGGTCCATTCATACCTCTTGTCTGTTTCGGGTCCACTTCAGCCTCTTGTCCGTTTGTTGTCCACTTACACTTCTTGTCTGTTTGAGGTCCGCTCCTGCCTCTCGTACCTCTTATCTGTTTGTGTTTGTTTCAGGTCCACTCCTACGCTTATCTGTTTGTCGTTCAATTACGCTTCTTGTCTGTTTTGAGGCCCACTCAAACTTCGTGTCTGTTCGTCATCCACTTAAAGCTTTTTGTCTGTCGTTCTGTCTGTCGTCCACTAACAGTTCTCTGTTTGTTGTCCATTGTCAGCAGTCCCGTCTGTGTCTGTCCTCCATTAACAGTTCTTTGTTTGTTGTCCACTATCTGCAGTCCATTCAAGCTTTTTGACTGTCGTCAGTTCTACCTTGTCTGTCTGTCTTCCATTAACAGTTCTCTGTTTGTTGTCCATTGTCAGCAGTCCATCCTTTTGACTGTCGCCAGTTCTACCTTGTCTGTCTGTCCGTCTGTCATCCACAAACAGTTCTCTGTTTGTTGTCCATTATCTGCAGTCCATTCAAGCTTTTTGATTGTCGTCAGTTCTGCCTTGTCTGTCTGTCTGTCGTCCACTAACAGTTCTGTGTTTGTTGTCCATTGTCAGCAGTCCATTCTTTTGACTGTCGTCAGTTCTATCTTGTCTGTCTGTCTGTCTGCATGCCTGTCTCTCTGTCTGTCTGTCTGTCTGTCTGCCTGCATGCCTGTCTGTCTGTCTGTCTGTCTGCATGCCTGTCTGTCTGTCTGCATGCCTGCCTGTCTGTCTGTCTGTCTGTCTGCATGCCTGCATGTCTGTCTGTCTGTCTTCCACTAACAGTTCTCTGTTTGTTGCCCTCTCAACCCTTTTTGTATATTTGTCCGTCCACTTATTAACTTGTCTGTTTGCATGCCGTCCACTCAGACTTCTTTTCCTATATTACTGGTAGTTAAAACTTCTTTTATTTGTCGATCATTCAAACTTTTCGTCTGTTTGTTCATTGTTGTTGTTTTTTACTCCCTGTTTGTTTGTCCATTCAGATTTCTTGTCTGTTTTATGTTTTTTGTTTTTTTTGTTTTTTAAAATCCAGTCGAGCTTCTTGTCTATCGTGTTCAATGCAAAGGAGATACAGTGAACGTAAGAATATTTCCCACAAAATCAAAGCTTCCAAGCAAAAGGAATTTGAGTTTTTTCCCTCCGTTTTTTCTTCTACTTATTCTTTTCTCTGTCCGTCTGTCTGACTTTATATATGCATGTGCACGTGAGTGCTTGCATGCGTGCTTTGGTGCATGTGTGAGTGAGTGAGTGAGTGAGTGAATGAGTGTCTGTGTGTGTGTGTGTGTGCGTGCGTGCGTGCGTGCGCGCGTGCGTGCGTGCGCGCGTGCCCTCTCGCACACGTCAGCTTAGCTGTTGTCCAAAAGACAGAAGCCACAATGACGCTGCCGATGGTAACGTGCATGTTTTCAGGACGTGATGTGCATCCTGTGTCGCCGTTACGTCCGCCAAGCTGAACGCATGAAGATCGAGGGCGAGGATGGAGAGAAGAGTGAGTATAGTCCAGTTTAGTCTCTCACATGCCAACCTCACACGCTAAACTGCAGTGCTCTCTCACAGGTGTCCTGGGGTGACCCGGTGCGGTTGACAGGCATTAAACTAACCAACCAACCAACCAACCAGCCAACTAACTAACTAACTAACTAACTAACTAACTAACTAACTAACTAACTAACTAACTAACTAACTAACTAACTAACTAACTAACTCTCTCACAAGATCCAAACGCACAAAGGTCAAAGGAACGCTATTTATTAGGACAAGACAAAACCAGCTAGTTTTGTCTTGTCCTATTAAATAGTGTTCTGTTGAGCCTCTTGTGTGTTTGGGTCTTGTTTTAGAACGCTAGCAGTCCTTCTTGTGTCTGATTAAAAATACAAAAACAAAAAACAAAAACTCTCTCACAGTTCAAAACTTCTCTTTAAAAAAAAAAAAAAAAAAATCTTTGCTTCTGCCTGCTCTGAGTGACTATAGCGCTCTGACAAGCATTAAAAGCTAACTGTACGTGTACGTTTTACTTCTCCTTTGTCTGTTGACATCTTCACTGGTGATTATTCGGAGTGAGTGGGGGAGGAGAGCGGATTGGAGGTGGTGGTGGGAGTGGGGGGGGGGGGGGGGCAAAGGAAAGACTGGGAGAGGGAGATCGATGGAGGGCGACTGGCAGAGATCGAGATTGTGTGCGTGCGTATGTGTGCGTGTGAAAGAGAGTGGGGGATATAGCGAGTTCTGTAAATGCAAATTAGGTTAGGAATGAGTAAACAACTGCTGGTGAGGCTGACAAAACAGAACAGCTCCAAAGAAATGTACTCACCTATACGACGACACAAAGAAATGTAAAACACGAGCGCTTTCGACACTTGTCTTCGTCTGGTGTCAGAAGAGGATAATCCCTCTTCTTCGTCTGATGTCAGAAGAGGATAATCCCTCTTCTTCGTCTGATGACAGAAGAGGATAATCCCTCTTCTTCGTCTGATGACAGAAGAGGATAATCCCTCTTCTTCGTCTGATGTCAGAAGAGGATAATCCCTCTTCTTCGTCTGATGACAGAAGAGGATAATCCCTCTTCTTCGTCTGATGTCAGAAGAGGATAATCCCTCTTCAGACACCGGACGAAGACCTAGGGTCGAAAGCGCTCGTGTTTTCATTTTCTTTATGTGTCGTCGTATAGGTGAGTGCATTTCCCTGGAGCTCTTCTGTTCTGCAAATTAGGCTGTGTACTTCTGTAATGTTTTCATGCATAGCGCTTTGACCCCACATGAATTGAATATTCTCTGTAATAATCTATTCGCCCTGATATAACCGTAATGGATGACTGGGCGTAAAACACCAAGTTACTTACTTACTTACAGAAATAATCTATGTCTGTGTAGTAATCTATGTCTGTGTTTGAACAGCACACATGTATCTTTGAGGGATTCAGCACATTTGAAATGTGTTTATTATTATTATCCACGGCCATGACGGCAATTCTTCCTCCGTTTAGTGATGATAATAACTGGAAACATTTGGCGAGTGCTTCCTGTCCAGATGAGCCCTAAGTGCTTCCCGATGGCAGCTATCAGGCAATCACTACTGCAAGATACACAAACAAATTACATTCATATATGGTAATCGCAACGTAACTGCACGTGCGCAGACATTAATTTGATTTACACTCCCCTCCCTGACAGACAGGCAGACAGACAGACAGACAGACAGACAGACAGACAGACACACGCACGCCCGAGCACACACACACACACACACACACACACACACACACACACACACACACACACCACGAGCGCGCGCGCTCACTCACGCACGCATATAAAACAACACACACACACACACACACACACACACCACACACACACACACACACACACACACACACACACACACACACACACACACACACACACACACACACACACACACACACACACACACACACTCATGTGGGTAAATCTATCGTGTAAATTACGACGTTGTTTAATATGTACTTTAAATACAATGTGTAATTTGTCTACTGTGTTTAGCTACGATTTATAATTTCTCTGATGAGATAATAAAGTAATCTTGAACCTTGAATCTGACATGGCGGATGTTGCCGAAACTGTAGCATCACTGTTTTTGTCTAACTGATCTCTGAGAATGTTCAGGAATGTCCCTCTGGTCTCTGCCTTTTTTTCCGTTAAAGAGAAATTTTAACAAATTGTAATTTACTAATTGTAATTCACTCAACAACAACAACAACAACAACAACAACAACAACGACAAAAAATCTACATGTTTACAATTGTGGTTGTTGTTGTTTTCATTATATAAATAATTTGTATAATGAAAACAGCAACAACAACTGTAAACATGTAGATAATATTGTAAAAGTTGCCGAAGATATAATTAAACAACTAAATAATTTAGTTGTTTAATAAATATATCTTCGACAATGGTTTGATGTTTATGCGAAAATGTTCTGCCCTGATATGATCTTATAAAACTGGCGAAAAAACCCAGTAACTAACTAGCCTACTGACCAACTCGTCACCTCTTGTGTTGTGGCAGCATCGGCGGAAGAGCAGCTCCGGCGCCTGATCGAGAGGATGTCTGCAAAGCTGGAGAAACGAGTGGACGAGATGTGCTCGGCCACCAAACACCTGCAAAACGAAGTGGACAGCGTTCGCCAGGACAGCACGCGCATCTCCAGTCTACAGGAAGAGCAGATGTCCCTCGTCAGGTCTTTCGCCGACACGCGTCTCCGAGAGGTGAGCTGTGTATCGGGCAGTTCAGTGAAGCTGGTTTGCACGAGTGAATGCCCTTTGTAATCTTTCGCGCAAAAAGTCGCGAGAGGTCACAGCGTCACTTCCGGGCCGGTTTCTGAGTAGGCATTGCTTCACGCTGTGTGTAACGATGGAAGTTGAACTTAGAATTGCACAAATTACAGGGGAAAGGGGGAAAAAAGGGGGGGAAAAAGTGTCTTTTCGTCGTTTTTTGGCTGATCAGAACATCGCGATTTTATGAGAGAGAAAAAAAAAAAAAAAAAAAATTGCATTTTGGGGCATCCTATAGCACGAGCAACAGACACATTCTGACTACGGGCCTCCAAAAATGCCTTTAAAGTTGGCAGGGTAAAATTCGCAAATTCACTGTCACCGCCTTCCATTGTGAAGAAAGTACGCACCGGAAGTAAAAGCAGCCAAGGGACTTAAGCGATGCCGGGCAAAAATCAAGGGAGTTAACAACCCCGCCTGAACCGCCCAATAGTTGATATAATATGATATGGTGATCAGAATGACTTAGGCTAAACGCTTTTATCTGTTCTCTGCCAGCCTAAGTTATTCTATCTTATGACTTGGGCTGAAAGCCTTTATCTGGTCTTTGTCAGCCTGTTATTCTGTCTTAATTTTCAACACTGAGGTGACTGCGTGGGTAGGCATTACTCCGTGAAGTAATTTCTTGTTTTGCCAAATGCTGGGATGGAGAGTAACAATGGGCTGAGGTTGGGCTGTAGTTATGCAGATACACTACGCAACACTTACTGTATCTATGATCGAAACACATAGACCGTTCAAAAGAACGCTTATTTATTAGGACACAAACACACAGTGTGAAACTTTTGGGGGTAATCCGCTTTGTCAAACTACAAAACGACACTCAAGCAACAGTTAAACGGTTAAAAACGACGAAAAATGAGATGAGGAGCGAAATAACTTATCTTGTTTGGTTGAGCTATGTGGGTTTTTTTCTTTTCTGTCCAGTGCTTGAAAGAATGTTGGCATGACAATGTAGTGTCTGTGAGTTATGCCATGGACGCAGGTCTGTATGCGGAGTGTTTTGTTACGTGTAACATGGAAGCAGCTAAATACTTCCCCTGTTCTCTTGATGTAGGGTTTAGGAGCTCTCTCTCTCTCTCTCTCTCTCTCTCTCTCTCTCTCTCTCTCTCTCTCTCTCTCTCTCTCTCTCTCTCTCTCTCTGTTTGTTTGTTTGTTTTGTTGCTTGTTCGTGTCTTTTTGTTTGATTTGTCTCTGTGGTTTAAATCTTTGGTGCTTCTTTGTTTTGTGGTACTGTTGTTCTTTGAGCTGAACTTTCTAACTGCTTTAGTTCTGGCCAACGCAGTTTATCGTGTTGGGCCACCAAAACTGCGATATTGATTGCCTGTGCAGGTGACGGAACATTTTTTTTCTTTTTTTCCCCGCTTGTTTGTTTGTTTGCTTGTTTGCTTGCTTGTTTTTATTCCAAGAAGTTATCCAGCTAGTCCCAATACTGACTCCTTGTGCAGTTGACGGAACGTAATTTGTTTGTTTGTTTGTTTGCTTGCTTGCTTGTTTGTTTGCTTTTAATCCAAGAAGGTAACAAACTAGCCCAATACTACCTGTGCAGCTGACAGAACATAATTTTTTTCGCTTGTGTGTTTCTTTGCTTGCTTGTTTGTTTGCTTTTAATCCAAGAAGTTATCCAACTAGACCAATACTGACTACCTGTGCAGTTGATGGGACATAATTTGTTTCGCTTGTTTGTTTCTTTGCTTGTTTGTTTGTTCAGTTTTAATCCAAGACGTTCACCAACTAGCCCAACACTGACTACCTGTGCAGTTGATGAAATGTGATTTGTTCGTTCGTTTGTTTGTTTGCTTGCTTGTTTGTTTGCTTTTAATCCAAGAAGTTCACCAACTAGCCCAATACTGACTACCTGTCCTGTTGTGGACAGGTGGACCGCTACGCCCACATGCTGGAAGAGAACAAGCTGGACATCCTGTCGCGCATGGACGCCGAGCGTCTACAGATGGAACGAGTCCTGCAATACCGTCTGTCCGACCTCCACCGGCAGATCTACAACGACCTGCTGGAGTTGCTGAAGCAGTTTCAGTCCCCTCCCTCAGCAAAGCCCCACGCCCCCGCCTCTCACCCTCCACGTTCTTCCGGCCCCCAGCCCTGGCCTCCGCCGCCAGCCTCAGCTTCCGGGTCGTCAGGGTCAAGGTCGCCCGCGACGTCACCTTCCGGTTCGACGCCAAAAGGCGGGGAGAGCTCGAAAAAATAGCGAACCTTGTGTATGTGTGTATGCGAGTGTACGGGATCTTTATTTTTTAAACAACTATTTTTTTCCTGCACTACATTTTTATTTTTTCCCCTGAGAAGAACATTGTGTTAGACTTAACTGATTATGACTGGCGTGACTCATGGCTTTGACATCATGAGCTACACGTCCACAGAAACCACAAGGCTTATTAGGGACGGGGAGGAGGGAAGGAAGGGGGTATGGAGGTGGGGGAAGTATACCTATCGCTACACTGTCACCACCAGAATGACTCCTGCATTCAGATGGGCAGTGATGAGAGCCATTTTAATGTTTCAGTAGGAAGTGATGGACAAAGTCACAGGACAGTGTCCACAAACCACAACTTTTGAAAAGAAAAGAGAGCCGAAGCGGATTCGAACCGAGGTCCTTCTGCTTACCAGCCTAACGCCTTACCGCTAGGCCAAACCGGCTCACAACAATGACATCACTAAGGTTCCTCTGTTGCGCGGATCCAAACCTGGTGCAAAAAGTTTCAACTTTTCCCTCCTTTTCAAGAAAATAACTATATTTCAACTCTTCTTTGCTTTTCAAGAAAATAACTATATTTCAATTTTTCTTGCCTTTTCAAGAAAATAACTACATTTCAACCTTCCCTTCCTTTTCAAGAAAATAAATATATTTCAATTTTTCCCTCCTTTTCAAGAAAATAACTATATTTCAACTTTTCCTTCCTTTTTAAGAAAATAACTATAGTTCAACTTTTCCTTCCTTTTCAAGAAAATAACTATAGCCATTTACAAACGTATTTTGTCCAAGGGGTAGAAAAGAGATATAAAAAATAAAAATAAAGGGCCGGCAGAGACAGAGAGAGAGAGAGAGAGAGAGAGAGAGAGAGAGAGAGAGAGAGAGAGAGAGAGAGAGAGAGAGAGAGAGAGAGAGAGCGGGGGTGGGGAGGGGGTGGGGGTGGGGTGTAAAGCAAAGTGGACTACCAGCGTTTTGATTTTCACATACACGAAAGCATGCATGATGCATGCGTGCATATTCCTTCACCAAGTGAAAGCCAAGGAGATCAAATTTCATTCCTGTCGTCGTCTTTTTGTGTATTAATTATCTGTTCGATGTCTGAGAAAGGTGTTCCGACTGAAACATTTCGCGCATGCGTTGTATTGTATCGTCTTATTAAAATAAACGTTACGTTATTATTATCATTGTTGTTGTTTGTTTGTTGTTTGTTTGTTGTTGTTGTTTGTTTGTTGTTGTTGTTTGTTTGTTGTTGTTTGTTTGTTGTTGTTGTTGTTTGTTTGTTGTTGTTTCTTTTTTCTTTTCTTTGTTTCTTTTTTTAACTGTTTGTGTTCCTCTGAAGACGGTGATTGGCTGCCCATGTGGCGGGGTATCTCTCTCTCTCTCTCTCTCTACACACACACACACACACACACACACACACACACACACACACACACACACACACACACACACACACACACACACACAGAAAAACAAGGGTCTCTGTGCTTCTGGGCACCGCACCGTGCAGGAAGGACTGACTTTATATATATATATAAGGAAAACGATCACAATTAAACGCAACCTGCCCACCATGTGGAATGCAAATATCAATTAATGCACCGCCGCATACATCGGGTGGCCCTCAAAGTGCTCAGTAGGCAGCGCTACAACACCAACAATTTTCCTTCATCACTGCCAGTCACCTTTGTTCCAGATTTATGTTTTTCGTTTTTCCTCTGACGGCATTTTCAAAACGTGTTTTGTCAAGAACGGCAGAAAGTTCGAACTCGACAACTTTAATGCTCTTGGATAGTAGCGTTAGGTCCATTTGGACCTATCTAACAGCCAGTCCTTGATAGTTCAATATAAAGAGTTAAAAATTAATCATTTCATGCACGCCACGTGGATTATATCGATGATATAACTCGGAACACGTCCGTGCATGATAATCAGAAGAAAAAAAGAAGAAATGAGCGTCACGGTTGAGTTGACGTAATGCTCTACGAACCGTCTTTCTTTTGGTTTGGACTGGTCATGAGCACGCGCTAAGAGTTTCGGCTGACTCATTCAGTGCGTTGGAAGATGAAATCGTTTTCAAATTCCATTCAAAATAATGAACGGGATATATATTTTTTTTAATCTTTAACTTTAAGTTGTCTGTTAATTTTCCCTCTTATGTGCGTTGGCCACAATAATTATATACATTTGTTGTTGGTGGTGGTGTTGCGAAAACG
>OY757555.1:2102686-2157686 GCA_963584105.1 Alviniconcha strummeri | reverse complement strand
GCTTCTTTGAAAAAGAAAAAGAAGAAAAAAAGAGAACCCAATGTACATTACCTAGGGAGAGTGCAGGATTCCAGTCCTGTGCACCCCACACCTTTGCTCTGCGAGCAAAGATACACTCAGTCCCTTGCTTGACAGGCTGAAAACTCTCAAGCGCAGCACAGTTCTCAGCATCATAGCCCATCACAAAGTTGCTGACAGCAAGCGCCACCTCCTTCTCCCTGTCTTCGCTGAGTGATGACAGCCTGGGTTTTCCCTTCAGTGGGTTGGCAGACATCTTTGGTCTGGTTTTGATGTCATCACTGTTGTCCACCCCATAAACAGAAACTGAAAAGGCATTGTGTAAGACAGCACAAATATGAGGCAGTTTGTGCATTTGAGTTTTGCTTTATAGATTCCATTACAGTACTGAAGATATATATATATCTAATATGTTTTTACTGATGTTGTTATTTTTTGTTGTTATTAAAGATACAGGGGAAAAAAAGAGAACATTCTGTACCACCCTTCCCCCACCAGCCCTCTACCCCAGCACACACACACACACACACACACACACACACACACACACACACACACACACACACACACACACACACACAGACAGACACACACACACACACACACACACACACACACACACACACACACACACACACCACACACACATTAGATATTGATAGTCTGTCATCCCCCCCCCCCCACACACACACACACCACAGACATTAAATATTCATAGTCTGTCACCCACACACATGCACACACTCACACACACACACACACACACACACACACACACACACACTCCCCCCCCCCCCAACCCCCCACAAACACACCACAGATATTGAATATTCAACGTCTGTCACACACACACACACACACACACACACACACACACACACACACACACACACACACACACACACACACCACAGACATTAAATATTCATAGTCTGTCCCACACACACACACACACACACACTCCCCCCCCAACCCCTCACAAACACACCACAGATATTGAATATTCAATGTCTGTCACACACACACACACACACACACACACACACACACACACACACACACACTCACACACACACACACACACACACACACACACACACACACACACACACACACACACACACAACCAGCAGTGAATCAACAATAGCTTTGACTTACCCAGCAAGATAAATAAAGCAGCGAGCCCTGTCCAGGTCACTTGGATGGAACATGTGGTGTAGAGAAACGTACCCAGGCTCAGCGCACGAACCACAGTGAGAAAAGCCGGCAGTCGGACCTTCATGCCCATGTTCAAATCAAGTCTTTATTTCCTCTTCGTGTGGTGTCTGTTTCCTGCAGTACATGGACGGATCTAAAAGCGCTGGTACGTACAGCTTTCTATCATTTTTAGTCTTCTTCTTCTCCGTGTTGATGGCCTGCGATCAAACAGCTGATCATTCTGGCACCTAAACACTTGGCAGGGTGTTCGCACTAAAACTGAAGCCTGTTTGCTTGAAGTTGAATGTCGAAGGAGACCTTTTTTCTTTTCTTTTTTCTTAAAAAATAAATAAATAATAAAGTCTACAATTTTTGGAGTTCAAACAAACGACGACGACATTGCCTGGTGAAGTGAAAGACTTCAATGTTTTCCTAGCTTGATTGGCGTTTTCAGTGAACGTAGATTCAGCGTCAAAATGATCAGCTGAACAAACCCAGCGGAAGCTGTCACCACGCCTCCTTTCGTAGCGTTAGCTCTGACTCAGTTTTTGAACGTTGTACAGCTGGATTTGGATGACGTGGAAGCTTAATATCACATCTAATTCCGACATCATTTGCAATTTTTATAGGGAGGCTTACGTAACTGTGGTCTATAATTTTCGAAGGTAGAGTATTGCCCATCTGATTTCCCCTCCGCCCCCTCCATTTTTTTTTTTTTAACGCTAGAGGCGATTTTTGCGCGTCCCTACCAACACTTCCGTGTTTAGATCAGATAGCGATTGCTGTAATTCAAATACCGGTAAACTCACTTAAACATTTTTGTATGCCACAGTATATGCATGAGAAATTAAATGCAAGGGTAACTTTTTTAGCAAAAATTTAGTTGAATTATTCTTTTTGTATGATTACGACTTTGGGTATGGTTGACATCTTGTGGTTTGGGACTCGGGAGATGGCGCGAGGTACAAAATGGTAAAGCTGACGTTAGAGCAATTTTATGATTAACTTTGTCAGTTCCAACGTCGTGGCTGCTTGACAGGCACACGAGGGAGGAATTAACAAGTTATATGCTATTCGCATTGTTTGTTTGCATCATTTCACTCTCACATGCTCTCACATCCTCTTGAGTAGACTCTAAAATGCACGCGTTTCCACGGAAACGTTCTTCATGACGTACTGTAACTTCCGCATGAAATACGACTGTTGGATTTTACATTCGTTGTGCAATGGTCTGGTTTATGTTTACAGCAGTGCAGCCTCCAAATTAGATTCAGTTGAGATGGAATCTTGCTTAGGATGCAACTCAGTCACTTGACAATTTATTGCATGTGTGTTTTTTCAAACATTTTCAGATGTGGTTGCATCCCGGAAGGTGTTGCCAACGAAAAAGATGTGGGAAAATGTGAGTACATTCTTCTCTTCTTCTTCTTCCACATGCAGGGCCGGCTTAGATACTTGATTGTTTTGTCCAATGAGACTAATGCAGGCATGCATGGCAGCTTTGGTCCCATCCGTTAAAATGACCACGCGAGGCAAATTGTAATCAATGGAAGGCTGGATTCAGACATAGTGTGCATTCCACAAGCCACCGACCGAGTCAACAGTCGGTACCGCATGGCGCCAGATCGAACGCTTACATGTGTGGGTGTAGTTCAGGGAGGCTGGGTTTGTCCAGGGTTCAATGAGGAGCCCACTATTGTTGAGGGGAACAACCTTCCTGGGGAAACGACATCTGCTGCAACCCTGGATTTCTTCCAGTCTCTGCTGCTCTGATTAATCAGTTGTCATTCTTTTTATCTCATCTGTTTTTTTAGTGTTTAGCAGTTTACTCTGTGTCTGTCTGTCCTCCTGGTGTATGTGAGTAAGTAAGTCATCTATCTCTCCTTTTATATCGGCTGTTTACTCTGTGCATGTCTGCCTGTTGAAAGTATGTAAGTAAACATGATGCTTAATTCAATGTCCACAGAAACAATAAGGCTTATTACAGCATTAGGGAAGGGGGGTATGGAGGTGGGGGAAGAGGGAGATTATATACCTATCACTATGCTTTCACTACCAGAATGACTTGGAACTGCACTAAGAGTAAGATGGGCAGCAATAGAGCCATTTTTATGTTTCATTATTTATGAGGGACAAAGTCACAAGACTGTCCACAGACCACAACTTTTGCAGAGAAAGGAGAGCTGAAGCAGATTCAAACCAAGGTCACTCTGCTTACCAGCCTAATCAGCTAATGCCTTACCACTGGCTCACGTGCCTGTGGTGTCTCTCTCCCACTGCTTCCCTCTCTCTGCCTTCCTCACTCAGTCCAGATGTTATTGCCCCAGAGTGACAGAACTTTCAAATTAATATTTCTCCAGCTGCTCCAGATTTGGAGCTCATATTGTTTCCACTGTGATACTGACCAATTATGAACGCACACACAAAGCAACAACAAGACAAAGTGTTTGAAACAGACTTTAGTGACAGCCAAAAACCTGACCCCCTATTTGCGCACCTTTTGTCACTAAGTCATATGTAAAAGATTAAGACTTAAAAAGTCTGCAGTAACACGTAATATCACACACATCACAATATACAATAAACACCAGCATAACCATCACTTTTCTCATCCTATCCCTTCACCCCCCACCCCCCCCAACACACACACACACACACACACACACACACACACACACACACACACACACACACACACACACACACACACACACAGCAGACTTTTACTAGTTTTAGATATTGTAGTATTGTATCAAGCAGAAAACATGTGGCTATTGAATAGCTAGACTTGAAAGAAGTGAGTGTTGTTAGCATGACTGATCGAGAGTGGAAGGTTTATGAAAAACAAAAATCTGAAACAAGAATGACCTCTAGCATTCTAAAACAAGATCCATACATATACATGAAAAGTTCAAAGGAACACTTATTTATTAGGACACAAACACACAGTCTGCACATTTTCAGGGTAATCCCCTTTGTCAAGCTACAAAACGACACTTAAACAACAGTTCAATGGTTAAAAATGACGAAAAATGTCAAATGAGATGAGAAGCAAAATAAATGATCATTTTTGGTTGAGCTATGTTGTTTCAGATCGTGTGTTTGTGTCCTAATAAATAAACATTCTTTTGAACCTTTTAGGTGTTTGGATCTTACAAAAAACACTTCTGTGGAATTTCAGGCATTATCACAAGAGTCTGCATTGTAGCCGACTTTGGCACTTCAGCCGACTGTGCAGAGGAAACCTTCACTTCAAAAAATGTCTCCATGGTTACCCTACACTTGCGAACCAAAGACTGCATTCACACTGGCCAACAAACCTTGAACATTGGCTGGTTCATGGACAGGCCTTTACAACAGTGGATTGCAAAGTGCTGGTATGTTTACAGGAGTCAAACCTTGATGCGTTCAGTTGAATTTGAAATAGAGGTTGGTTATGTAGTTGTACTTGTAGTTAACTAGTTGAACGTTTCATGTTGTTTTGTGCTTATTTGTTTGAGAAAGTTTGTGTTTGACGCTGGAACATTATCACTGTATATATATATACTACTAAGTTGATTAATCAGTTATTCATTCTGTTCTTTAATTTTTAGTCAGCTTTCTGAGTATTTTGTGTTTTGTTAATTGTATAAAATTTAAGCTGTGTGCTAATGCAATAGGTAGCATTACTGATTAATTGCTTAGCATCAGCATTAAAGTTATTAAACACCAACATGAAAGCTTTTTTTAAATTTTATTTTTACAATGATAAAATTGTTTTGGGAGTTGATATTGTTAAATAAAATTCTAAGAATTAACGTTACTAGAATTTTAATTAAAGTCAACAACAAAAATTATACACCTTTCTTTTGCAGCTTTTTATAATTCAGTTGCTGTTCACTGAAGTTTGGTTTGAACTGTGTGAGCATAATCAATGAAAAGATATCATAAACTGATTGTTTATATGATATTAGTTTGTCTAAAGATACATCAGGAAATGATTTGACTTCATGTGCAAGCTGCAATGTTCAGGAACAAGAACCGGTGCCAAGTACAGATTGGAGGTGATGCCAGACAAGTGAGGGTGGGCGTTTTGATGGGGACAGAGGGGGGCAATGCAGTCATCACACCATCAGCATGTTTTCTGGGAATTACACCTCAGAAAGGTATGACCAGGAAAAATGTCAACTGGTTTTATGCTTTACTTAAAATAAACCGTAGTGAATTTGTGCAGATAAAACATTTGAGAAAAAAAAAAAAAAAAATGTGATGCCAGGTAAAAGTCAAGGGAGTTAACAACCTTGCCAAACCCACCCAATATATAATACAGACCTGTCCATGCCTGTAGGCACTTACTGAGTGCAGTCCCCTGGATTTCCAAAGGTCATCTATTTCTATTTCAGCTTCATCTCACTACCAAGTCCTGCTGCAGATGAGAATTAGGTTAGCTGATTATCACCAAAAGTTTTTCATGGTAATAAATTGGACAACAGTGTATGGCATGCAATTGGGGATTCAGTAGCTAAACTAGCAGTAACCCTTGCATGCCATATATGCAAGGGTTACTGTTATCCCAACTTGTTCAACAGTAAAACTGACAATGGTGGTGAGAATTATTGGTGTCATGTTTGATCTAAAGGATTTAGTGAGTTGCATGGTGTTAATATAAAAATCATTGCTACAACTCCTCCAGTCTTGCTAGCCTTATCAAACAATGAAGCAAAGGGACTGTGTTTTGATTTGTGTGTTGCAGGGAATGTCAGCAAACGAGATGGGCATGGCGCAGCCTTTGACTGTAAAGACGGTGCAAATTTGCAAGCACTATCTGAAACTGATAGCAGTAGAGGCACAGTTCAGTGGCTCTTACCTGCCATTTTTTACAACAAATTCACCAGGCACACAACGGCACAGAAAAGAAACAAACACACCCAGTTCCAAGACAGTGGCAGAGAGAGGAGAAGTTTATATGGGGATGAGATTTTGGACACATCGTTACCCAATGTTTTCTCATCACAAAAGGATGACGTGAAAGACATTATTTTTGATGAGGAGGATGATTCCAGTGACATGTTCACAGGGGAGCTGACTACGGAAGAGAAAATCTGGGATGACGATTTACCGGAGTCTGTTGACCCGGTCATGACTTTTCCTGATGATTCCATTGACAGGATGCCTCCGTCAGGTGATGGAAGAAGCAGTACAGGCAAGAAGAAGAAGAAGAAGAAGAAGAAAAAAAAGAAATTCTGGCAGAGAAAGATGACTCGTCCTGCAAAAGGGATGCGCCGGATTTCTTCCGGTGGCCAAGTGCTCCCTCAGAAGATGGCGGAAAGGAAGGAGGGCCCCAAGACAGCTTCAGTCAGTGGAACTGAATCTGTGCAGGGAAAGGACATGTTGAAGGCACTGGAGGACAACATTGAAGAAAAGCTGCAGTCCTCTCTCGTGAGTCTGATGAAAAACGAGAACAGTCGCCACAGACAGAAAACGTCCATGGGGTCAGACCTGGGAAGGAAAAACAAAATCCACCCTGCTTTGGACTCTGTAGAGAAGAAGCCCTTTTGGCTGGAGGAGAATGAAGGATTTTTAGGTCCCACAAGACCGCAGGCATCCAGTGCTTGGTCTGGCAGCCCTGCTGGATCTACCTCTCCTCAGCCACCATCAGAGAAAAAGGAGGCACCACCATCAAGGAAAAAGGAGGCACCTCATACTATTTTTGCACAGACCCTGCCTGCCCCTGATCACACAATCAGCAATATTGACAAACCACGCAAGCCAGTCACATTGAAACCGAACCGAACAGTCAAGACTCAGACAACAACGGCTAAACCCACTCCCACCACCCAGCAAAGTCCCACTTCCATCCAGACTGCGAATCCCACAAAAAATGCTGGGGAGAATTCCACCAGCCCAAAACCATCATTGGGATCCCCTCCAGGACCCCTGCCTCCTGAAGGAAATGCCACACCCATGTTTAATCTAGTCCCTGAAGATGAAAAAACATCAATTGGCAGACTGATGGAAGGGAATGTTATGCGGGCAGAGACGATATTTCGAGCTTCATTTAACCTTCTGCGCCAGCAGATGGCAGAACTGCTCCACATCAAGCTCTACCCTGGTCGGATGAAGCTACTGCATTTGCTGGAGTCTGGCATCCAGAAGACCATGCATGTGACGGCATGGGCAATGGTCAAACAGGTAGTGGTTGATTTACTAGATGTCTTATAAATGGTTGAGAAGCATGACTCCTGTCCATAGTGAGAAGGAAAAAAAAGAGGGGAAAAAGGCAAAAATTTCCCATGAGGATTGAAACAAAAAAGTTGAAACAATGAAGAAGTATCCTCCCGCCCCCCCCCCCCCCCCCCCCCCCCCACTTCTTTCCTCCCACCAATGTTTTCATGTGCAAGAGGTATGTGCAAGAGTCAACCTCTGTACACGTATGAATCTGTGAACTGGTGACATTCTAGGCATGGGAATTCTTGTTTGTTGATCACTTTCATATACAGCACTATTCTCCACTCTTGAGCAGACTCACTGTGCTCACAAGTGATTCTAAATGAGTGACTAGCTTTTAATAGTGCATTTTTGAATATCCACTGAAGTGGTGTACTTAGAGAGCTGTGTGGTTGTTGCATGGCTGGTGCCGTGTGAAACTGCTGCCGTGTCACATCACTTCATGCATAGGGTGCATGCATATTTAGCTGTAACCTGCCACCTGCACTTTTGGTGGAATGACCGAGGTCTTTTATGTGCTACTGTGGTGACATGCATACCAAAACAAGAGTTTGCACAGAAAGTTGCCCATGGAGAAGAAAATTCTCCCTCAGTTCTTGCTGGGACTTGAACCCAAGACCTTTCAGTCATGAATCCAGTGCTCTAACCACTAAGCCATCCCTGTTCTGTAATGGAATGGCTTTGGCATATGTATATATATTAAAAAACAGAAAAAAATAGTGTGCTCAACATAACTGATACTTCATTGTGTATTTCAGTCACTGCAATTTGGTTGAATATTGCTTTACGCCCACAGAAACTGTAGGCTTATTAGGAACAGGAGCCCAGGACAGCCACCTTGACTTTCAGACAGCTCTGAGCTCTGTCACTGCAAGATTCCTGAGACAGTCTTATAGTGTACTCTTTCAAACTTCTTATGATCAGAACACCTTCAGAGATTTACAGACTTGTAGTTGTACCAGTTTCAGTAAGTGTGATCATCAGATTTCGAGGTCATGGTAGCAGCGAAAGATGAAAAGAACAGGGTTTTTGGGGGTGTTTTTTCTACTTACTTGAGTTAAGGTTTTGCATGGTTGTTACATATTAATGGAAATAATCA
Organism: Alviniconcha strummeri; assembly: GCA_963584105.1. NCBI lineage: Eukaryota > Metazoa > Mollusca > Gastropoda > Provannidae > Alviniconcha > Alviniconcha strummeri. Next base: position 2,149,165 of record OY757555.1, on the reverse strand, counting down.
CAACATTATGCTTTCTGTGAATATAATTGAGACAGATAACTGACTGAATTCCTGTTTTCCCAGAAACCTTAATACTGGCATTTCCTCGGGTGCTGCTTAATTAAGAGAGATGGTTGTAACTGAGATAATCTCTTCATGAGCTTTACACTTACTTAGAGAATCATTTCTAATTTGGTTACCTTGCACTCTTCCATGGAGTTCATCAGGGAGATTGCAGCAATAAAGTCATGTGAGTACTTATTTTGCTAATTTGCTGTTACTATTGTGCACAGCTGATTAAAAAAATTCTTTTAATGTGACTTAGTTGAGCATCTGCCATACTTCATTGAGAGAAAAAACACTGACGCGCATGTCCAGTATTAAATGATTATTCTACAGGTATATTTTACCAGGACAATTTTGTTAGTTATGGTCAGCAGATTAGAAAGTAGACATGTGTTGTGTGGGGCTGGTGCTCAGACAGTTGCTTCCACTGGTACTGCTAGGTGTGCCAAGGGCCCCTGAAGCAAATGCAAGTGGAGAGTAACCTCTGGTTGGACTGGTCAGGCTGGAGTGCCTGCTCAGCCACCTGTGGTTCCAGCGGATACCACGTCCGGCGCCGATCCTGCAAGCCAGAGAATGTCTGCAATGGATCTAATTTTGATCTTAAACCCTGCATGCAGCAGCCCGAGTGCCAAGGTGAGAGGTCGGATGCATGTGCTGTGATTTTCAGACTATGTGACATAGTATGTCTGTGGTGGAAGGCAATACATTCTTTCTCAGATTTGAATAACTGACCTTTTTGATTTTATCCACATAGCTCCACCCACTTAGACAAAATGGAGTAAGTGACATAAAGTGCGTTCAAACACATTTCGAACTGCACAGACCCAAGGTGCTTGTTTATTAGAAAACGGCATTGGTACACACCTTGTTTATACTGCGACGGTACTTTGACAACCTGCAGGCCTGTCAGAGGAGATGTGTTTGCATACAGGCGCTAGCTAGCGAAAGGCCATCTGCCAGTCAGAAAGTGGTGAAAGCTAGTCGGTTGGAACTTCCCTTTTAAATACTGTGGAAATTTGCTTGATTGCAAGGTCAGCGCACAGTTGTCTCTTGTTTTCCATTTCATATACATGTGTACATGTACACAGGCATGCCGTACACACTCTCTCTTTCTCTCTCTCTTTCTGTCTCTCTCACGTGTGTGTGTGTGTGTGTGTGTGTGTGTGTGTGTGTGTGTGTGTGTGTGTGTGTGTGTGCATCCGGGCGTGCATGCATGCATATGTTGGTATTATTTTGTTTTAGCTAGTGTAATTTGTGCTAAACATTTTCTTTTTCTTTTCTTTTCTTGGACAGTTTTGTTCATTCACATGCTACATTGATATTATGTTTCAAAGCAAATTTCCTTTTAAGAACAATATTCTCTTATGTATGTGACAGTTGTAGCCAACTGAATACACTGGGGGCCACCCAGTATAATATATCCAACTGTACATTGATAAATGCATTCCACAGGGTGAGAGGATTTTTGTGTGTGTTTAAAAATTTTTTTATTACCCCACCTCATGGGCAGCCACACAGCATCTTCAGAGAAGTACTTGATAGTGAGTGACTGACCAGACGGAGCTTTGAAGGCATTCCACAGGATGAGAGGACTGTGTGTGACAGTTAATTTTGTATTTTATTAACCCACCACATGGGCAGCCACACACCATCTTCAGAGGAGTACTTAACAGTGAATACCTGAATAGGCAGAGCTCTTGAAGGCATGGCATAGGGTGAGAGGATAGTTGTGTGTAACAAATAATAGTAATACATCAATTTTCTATAGCGCTATTCCCTGCTGAGTGAGCTCAACGCGCTTGTTCACATACATGTGCATAATATATACCATTTACATTTACTAACATATCATATTCAAGCAGTAATACATACTTAATAAATTACACTAATATAAAACAAGTACTTGTAAAATGGCGCATAAAATAACTTATGAAACATAGAGGCGTTACAATAATTTAAAACATGTACATAATTATAAAGCTGTGTTCTAAGTAATTAGCATTATTACTACGCTAAAACACAACACACACACACACACACACACACACACACACACACACACACACACACACACACACACACCTCCCCCTCCCCCCTGTCTCTCTGCCTCTCTCCTGTTTTTTAAAATATTTTTTATTAACCCACCACATGGGCAGCCACACAGCATCTTCAGAGGAGTATCTGACAGTGGGTGACTGAATAGGCAGAGCTCTTGAAGGCATTCCATAGAGTGAGAGGATAGTTGTGTGTAACTTTTTAAAAATATTTTTTATTACCCCACCACATGGGCAGCCACACAGCATCTTCAGAGGAGTATCTGACAGTGAATGACTGAACAAATGAAACTCTTGATGACTGTGAGAAAATCTCATTTTTGAGTTGTCTGGCCAACTGTGTGAAAGAGATGTTGGCCTTGGTGCAGGTTTTGCAACCTGGCTGGACTGGTCAGAGTGGAGTCGGTGCTCAGCCAGTTGTGGAAAAGGAGGACGCATATTTCGATCACGCATTTGTCTCACAGATGACCCTCAGGTCATTTGTAAAGGGCAAGGAACTGAGTTCATGGTCTGCTTTTCCTATCCATGTCCACGGCCAAAGCATAAGGTGAGGTTTTTTGTTTCCTCTTAAAATATTTTAGTTTTTTTCTTTGTATTAAAATGCTTTTGTTTCATTGAGAGAGAGCAAGAGAATGAGTGAGAGAGAGAAAGAGGGAGAGAGAGAGTGTGTGTGTGTGTGTGTGTGTGTGTGTGTGTGTGTGTGTGTGTGTGTGTGTGTGTGTGTGTGTGTGTGATTGAGAGCTCAACCAAAAACAAAAAAAGTTATTTCACTTCTCATCTCATTTTTCATAATGTTTAACTGTTGTTTAAATGTCATTTTGTAGCTTGACAAAGGGGATTAGCCCCAAAATGTGCAGACTGTGTTTTTGTGTTCTAATATATAGATGATGAGTTGATGCTTAATGTCCTCAGATGTCATTTGACATATTAGGGACAAGTTGTGACCAATGCTGAAGCACGGTTCAATAAAATCCACATATGTAAGGTGTATGCGTGTTTAGCTGTAACCTTACACCTGCACTTTTGGCAGAATGACCGGGATTTTTTACGTGCTACTGTGGTAACACGGGGGTGGAACGGATACCGTAATAAGAGTCAGCACAGAAAGTCGACCCTGGAGAAGAAAATTCTCCCGCCGTTCCAGCAGGGATTCGAACCCGCAACCTTTCAATCACGAGTCCGGCGCTCTAACCACTGAGCTATCCCCACCCCTAATATACAGCATTATTTTGAACCTTTTGTGTGTTTGGATCAGCACTGGATGAACCTCAGGGTTTTAGCTGAGGAACACTAACAAATAAGCAGACCTTGTGATGATAGAGCTCATGTTGTTGTTAATCGCTTTTATACAGCGCTATTCTCCACTCTCAGACCCACTGCACTTGCATGTGATTCTACATGAGTGAATAGCTTTTTATAGCACATTTTTGAATATCCACCAAAGTGGTGTACTTACACAAGTTACAGTGCTGGCATGGCTGGTGCTATATGAAACTGCTGCTGTTTTGGTGCATTCTGTTTACACCATACAACCATGCACCATGTCACTTGATGCAAAGCCACATATGTAAAGTGCATGCATAGTTAGCTGTAACCTGCCACCTGCACTTTTGGCAGCATGACCAGGGTCTTTTACATGCTACTGCGGTAACACAGGGGTGGAACGGATACCTAAATAAGAGTCAGCACACAAAGTTGACCATGGAGAAGAAAATTCTCCTGCCACTCCTGCCGGGATATGAACCCATGACCTTTCGATCACAAATCCAGCGCTCTACCCACTGAGCTATCCCCGCTCCCCAAGTAAGAAAATGTGAGCCAGTCACTTGAGCTTTTATCCTTCTTTCTTTCTTGCTCTGCATAGAGTATAATGCTTACATGCCTGGTGTTACAGAAGCGCAAACATCGCAAAAAGCTTCCACAGGCTGCAAAGGCAGTGGAAGCGAGTTGGATGATGGCGCCGGGCATCAATAACACCAGCACTACCGCACCATCCATGAGCCCGCAATTGTCCACTACCGCCAGCACACGCGCGGCCACCCTGAAGCCTGTGTCGAGACGACGGAAAAAGAAGAAACGAGTCAGCCATTTGAAACCGATGCGCTGGAACAGGAGTAAGCAACCCCACGGTCGGTCAGCAGTGGATGAGCTGGAAAGTCTGGATTACCTGGAGACCGTGGAAGAGGTGGACGATGAGCTGGGCAAAATGCGAGACCTGTTTGGCCAAAAGAAGCTGCAGGAGCAGCTGGGAAACAATGCTCCCTTTCAGTCCCTGGATGCTGCCAAAGTCGAGTCGAAGTCCACCACCGCCTCCCCTCACGAGGAGGAAGCCAACCTGACTTGGTCGGCCTGGGGGGTGTGGTCCTCCTGTTCGGTGACCTGCGGTAAAGGGACGCTGTTTCGGCGGAGAGAGTGCCTGAGGCCCATTGGCGACACTTTTGAGGGAGAGGCTGTGAAGCATGAGCTGTGTGGTGGGCAGAACAAGGACAAGAGATACTGCTCTGTGGGACCTTGTCCTCTGTCAGGTGAGTCCGTCAAGGCCTTGCCGATTCTGCAGATTCTGACTGGCATAAAAGGAAGAAAAACAACAACAACAAAACAACAAAACAAAACCCCTCAAAACAACACCAATATTTTATTGAGAGATTGTTGAAGAGACTCTGTGTGTGTGTGTGTGTGTGTGTGTGTGTGTGTGTGTGTGTGTGTGTGTGTGTGTGTGTGTGTGTTGTTGTTGTTGTTGTTGTTGTTGTTGTTGTTGTTGTTGTTGTTGTTGTTGTTGTTGTTGTTGTTGTTTTGTTTTGTAAGAACTTGGTAGGAAGCTTCTATTCATTTTTGACACAAAGTATTTTACTTATTCATCTGGATTTTTATTTAATTGGACAGTAAGTTAGTATTTTACTTACCCATTTGGATTTGGATTTAATTTGGCAATAAGTTAGTATCATTTAATTTATCCATTTGGAGTGGCAGTCATTTGTATAACATGTTGTTTTGTGGAGGAAACTTGAACTGTAGCAACAGCTTCTTCCCAGGAGGGTTGAGATGGTTAAGGATGGACAACATGTCACACACTCAGGCAAACCTTGGCAGATGTGGGGTGTCTCACAAACTGCATGCTGAACTGCACACCTGGCTAAAAACAACAAAAAACACCACCTCCAGAAATGGCAAAACATTTGGCGCATGCGTAGGCACCATTCAGTGCAGATTTTGAACAGACGTGACTGGCTTTGCTTTATATCAGTACTTGAGTCAGACATCCACTCCGAACATCGCTTTCCGGCATCTTCCTTCAAACTCTGCCAGATTTAGTTACACCACTGAAGGGGCACTCTCTATCTCCGCGCAGCTGTTCACTGACGTGGGCAGCGCCCTCTGAAAGGTTTGGGTACTGATAAGACTGTGGAAGCAACCTAGCGCCCAAGCACGCACGTAAACATGAGGCACCCCGGGTTAAAAAAAAGAGGAAAAAAAAGTGTTCCGTCTCAATTCAAACGATTTGGGTTTTATTTGAGCTGGCATGAGCAAAATGGTCAGTTATAAAACAAACGTCTGATATTATTTGAGTTTTTTGTAACAAACTTACTCCTGTTTGAGCACCAACAAAAAAACTGCTTGTTAGCTGACAGTTTTCTGGACCCTATGGCGTAACTAAATACGGCAGTGGTTGAAGGAAGGATGTCGTAAACCAGTGCTTGGAGTTTGCCATGGTCTTTGTGGATGGTCACAGTGACTTCATGGACAATTATTTCCCCCCCTGGCCTCCTGGACCCATGGTGTAATTTTCATGGAAAACTACTTTGGTCACTACCAGTGTACCACGCCTGTGCAAGAATGCCAGCTGACAGAATGTGAGCAGTGGAAAAGTGTAGCCAGGCTGATTCCAACAACTCAGTGGAGTAGTTCCTCCTGCCAGAAAACGTAATCATGGGTAACAAATCTGAAACAGAATGAGGCCCAGAGCACTCGTGCAGAATCAACATAAACGAGTTAATTGGTGCTCAAAATACTTACCACAAGTGCAGCAACACAGACCTGAGTCACCTGTGGTAACTCTCACCTGGCATGCCGGTAAATACAAGGTACATTAACTCCACCAGAGGTACATCCTCAGACTTTGGGGGAGTTTATGTACCTTATGTTTACATGCAAGGTTTGAGGATGTCCCTCTGGTGGTTTATGTACCTTGTGTTTACATGAAAGGTTTGAGGATGTACCTCTGGTGGTTTATGTACCTTGTGTTTACATGCATGCCAGGTGAGAGTTACGGTAGGTGCCTCAGGTCTTTGTCGTTGCACTTGTGTTAAGTATTTTGAGCGCCAATTAACGCCTTTGTGTGTTGATTCTGTAGCCATGGGTATTTAACTCAAGGCACTGTCGAGAAAGGTGAGCACAGTAGTAGGCAAAGTGGAGTGAAAGATCAGGCTTCTCTTCTCATTCAAGGAAACAGCAAATCGCATGACCTCAGACAGTCATTGTGGATACTGATGGATCAGTCACAAAAGACCAGTCAGTGTGAGGCATCACTGTTAAAGACGCTTGCAGCCTGAAGTCTCAACCTCCAGCTTGACAGATTCAAGATTCAAGATTACTTGATTATCTCATCAGAGAAATTTAAGATGTGGCTGAACATTAACCAGGTCACAGTACACAGTAACACATTTTGTATATAATATAAAACTCAAAGAACAGTTATTGAAAATACAGAAGTTACATAATAAACAAACTAGTAATTTATGTTATTCCACACACACACACACACACACACACACACACACACACACACACACACACACACACACACACACACACACACACACACACACACACAATAACACATTTTGTATATATTTTAAAACTCAAAGAACAGTTATTGAAAATACAGAAGTTACATAATAAACAAACTAGTAATTTATGTTATTCCACACACACACACACACACACACACACACACACACACACACACACACACACACACACACACACACACACACACACTGCTGTGGTGTTTGAATAGATTTATCTCTTCAGAAATGCTGTTGACTGTTGGAAGTCATACATGTATGCTCTCAGATGGCAGTCAGACCACACATTCCATCCTTCTCACAGATTTAGTGAGCATGCTACAAAAAGTGAAAAGCTGAATGTCGAAGCCCAGACAGATGGATGTGGCTGCCCTGGACATGCCGGAGTCAAGGTAAATGACCAGGCAGAGAGACTGGTGGGCAAAGCAACTATCACACATGGCTTGGGTTGCTGAAGATGTGAAGTGTTGAGGAGCTTGGGACGCTGCCTTCTGGCACGAAGCCAAAGGAGGAGAGATTAACATAGACAGAGAAAACACCTGACAGTTTCCCAGAAAGGACGAGAAAGGGCCATCACCAAAATAAGATCAACATTGGAACCATTTTGTAGGCAACACTGGGGATTAATCTGTGAGAGATGTGGTGGAGTGCACATCAGCTTTCCTCAGCAGAGAAATACTGCACTGAACTGAAATTAAGTTAACAGAAAAGCTGACGTGACTTTTAATGTCACTTTTGGTACTCAAAAGGAAAGCAAAACAAGCAAACAAACAAGTAAGTAAGTAAATTGGTGTTTTACGCCCAGTCAGCCAGTGCGGTTATATCAGGGCAATAGCAAAAAACAACTTTATTGACCAATTCAATGTGCTGGTTTTCAGTTTCGATTCCAGTGAACCTGTTGGTGATAGAGGAAGGACGCAGTGCCAGCGTGACCTGCAACAACTCTTTCAAAGAGGTGGCAACAGGGCTGTACTGGATCACTCCGGATGGGGAGCGCGTCACCAACAAGACGAGGTCCAGCAAGTACAGGCTTGACAACCTCACACTGACCATCCAGAATGCTCACAAGTCGGACCTCGGAGAGTACCTCTGTATACTGCTTCCCCCCAATACGCGACAGATGATGCCGGCTCCTTCTTTGGCCCAGCCAGGCTCCAGGGGTCCTGAGGGTGGTGTGGAATCCCTGGGTGCAGGCAGTGAGTGTTTCAGTTCAATTGAATTCAAAATACTTCACTGTCCATTGCAGTCGTAACAATTAAATGGAAATGTTTCTTTCTTCACACCAGCTCTGCCATATTAAATAATGTAGTTAAATTAATTTAAACACCTTAAAAACAGAAGGAGGTACAACACTTAAAGAGCAGCTGTCATAAAAGGTAAGTCATACCTAATACATCCTTCACAATCACACGTGCATTCCAGATGGCATTCTAAGGTTGAAAATCAATACATATTCCACGCCTTCAATTCCAATATTCCATACTTTCAATTTCAAACTCACTAATTATCCACTCATATAATTATTTTACAAATTCAAGGCAATCATAATAAGTTTAACATAATAATGTCGCAGTTCCCAGCCATATGTATGTAACTTGCATTCAGCAACAGGCAGGTTACAACAGTTAGATGCATCATGGCATGCTTTCATTCTCAATTGTTTTTTAAAGATTTTTTTTAATACAATTGTTTATGTTCATTCATTCCTACATCCCCCGCTTCCTTCCACACATCTTCATCCATCCGCCCACCCACCCCCATATGCAAATACACACACACACACACACACACACACACACACACACACACACACACACACACACACACACACACACATATTTCCCACCCACACTCACATACAATATGCAAAGAGGTACATCACTGACGGGGCAGAGCCATCTCTATCCTGGCGACATGTTAATTGGCAGTCTGGAAGCTCTGTCGTTATTATGATGATGGTGAATTTAATCATGTTTAGAGTGTGTGTATGTGTGTGTGTGTGGGGGGGTTGGGGGGGGGGAGGGATTTTATCTTTGACTTGTTCAGTGTTGATTTTTTGGGGGGGTAGCTGTTTGCTGAATGCTGTGTACTTGTACTGTTGTAGACATTGACACTTGCTCGAGTAGTCCTTGTCAGAATGGAGGGACATGCCAGCCGGTGGTGACAGTAGCGCTGGACTCATCAGGACACTCTTTCTACTACCACTGCATGTGTGCGGAGGGATTCTATGGCAAACACTGCGAACAGAGTCAGTGCATTGTGGTCTCTCTTTCTTTTTATACTCCCAGTCCCCCCCTCCTGCCCCCTCCTCCTTCCCCCTGCCCCCCACCCCCCCACTTCCCCCACCCCTGGAACAAGGGAGACTGGGGATGTTTGACATCTTTCTCTTGTGCTGTCACCTCTCATCTCTTGTCTGTGATATTTCATGTGGTAGTTTTGGTGTGCTGGTGCACCATCATCTCTTGTCTGAGATTTCATGTGGTCTTTTTGGCCTAACCAAGTGTGCTGTACTGGTGCACCATCATCTCTTGTCTGAGATTTCATGTGGTATTTTTGGCCTAACCAAGCGTGCTGTGCTGGTGCACCATCATCTCTTGTCTGTAATATTTTTGGTCCTAACCAAGTGTGATGTGCTGGTGTGTGTGAGATTTCATGTGGTATTTTTGGCCTAACCAAGCGTGCTGTGCTGGTGCACCATCATCTCTTGTCTGTAATATTTTTGGTCCTAACCAAGTGTGATGTGCTGGTGTGTGTGAGATTTCATGTGGTATTTTTGGTCCTAACCAAGTGTGGTGTGCAGGTGCACCATCATCTCTTGTCTGTAATATTTTTGGTCCTAACCAAGTGTGATGTGCTGGTGTGTGTGAGATTTCATGTGGTATTTTTGGTCCTAACCAAATGTGGTGTGCAGGTGTACCATCATCTCTTGTGTGTGATATTTCATATGGTATTTTTGGCCTTAACCAAGTGTGGTGTGCTGGTGTCTGTGAGATTTCATGGGGTATTTTTGGCCCTAACCAAGTATGGTGTGCTGGTGTGTGATATTTCATGTGGTATTTTGACCCTAACCAAGCATGGTGTGCTGGTGTGTGTGATATTTTAGGTAGTATTTTTGGCCCTAACCTAGTGTGGTTTGCTGGCATGTGTGATATTTCACGTGGTATTTTTGGCCCTAACCAAGCGTGGTGTGCTGGTGTGTGTGATATTTCATGTGGTATTTTTGGCCCTAACCAAGCGTGGTGTGCTGGTGCACCATAACTGGTCAGAGTGAGTTTGGACTGGTGAATTCACCTCACGGTGGGCAGAGCATTGAGGCCCTGTTCAAACTCAGCTGAATGTTGGGTTTATTGCACAGCACTTCTCTTTGGTCCTTACATTGCATTTTTTTTTAAACATAAGAACTCGTACATGACTGTAGATGTAAGAGTAATGTGCAAAGTGTAATGCTGGACATGCTGCAACAAAAGGCGGACTGTCAGAACTACAGTCTTTATGCTGTGGGTCTTTATTATATAACGAATCAGGCACCAAGGCCTTTAAATGTGGGTCATCTGTTGTAATGCTGGATGCTACAAAAAACAGACTATCAGAACTACACAGTCTTGATGCTGGGGGTCTTTATTATATAACAAATCAAACACCAAGGCCTTTAATCACAGGTCATCTGTTGTAATGCTGGACGCTACCAAAAATGGACGATCAGAACTACACAATCTTTATGCTGTGGGCCATTATTATATAACAAATCAGGCACCAAGGCCTTTAAATGTGGGTCATCTATTGTAATGCTGGACGCTACAAAAAACAGACTATCAGAACTACACAGTCTTTATGCTGTGGGTCTTTATTATTATATAATGAATCAAGCACCAAGGCCTTTAATTGCGAGTCATCTGAGCTTTGTCTGTGCTAGTTTTCTTTGTCACGACCTATATTTTTTCCCTTTTCTTCTGTTCAACAGAGTCACTGGTGCATGAGCAGTCACCCAACCTGCAGATCATGGCAATCATACTGTTTGCTCTCATGGCTATGCTCTGCCTGTTCTGCACGGGAATGTGTGTCCACTACAGGTTGGTACAAGGCTTTTGTGTTGTCTGCATTGGGGTGTGTGTGTTGTGTGTTGTGTGTGTGTGTGTGTGCATGCATGCATGTGTATGTGTGTGTGTGTGTGTGCGCACATGGACATGCATGTGTAAATGTGTGTGTATATGTGTGTGTGTGTGTGTGTGTGTGTGTGTGTGTGTGTGTGTGTGTGTGTATGCATGCATGTGTGTGTCTGTGTGTTGGAAGTGACGAGATAAGGGCACTGAATGAAGTGTTCTTGTGTATTTGTTTATATATAATTAGTAAGGTTTCATTGTTCTCTTGGTTGTTTAATATATATTTTCGTCAGCCCAGTTGTTTTGTGTTGTGTGCTTTGGGCTTGTGTTGGGTGTTGGTGCTTTATCAATACTCATTTAGTTACCATATGCTGCAAACTCCAAGCACTGTTTTATGGCATCCTTCCTCCAGCTGTTGCCAAACTTGATTATGCCATAGGCCTCAGAAAACTGTCAGCTAATGAACACTTTTTGATGATGCTCAAATGGTGGTAAATTTATAACAACTCAGATTATATCAGACGTTTCTTTTCTAACTGACCACATTGCTTACGCCAGCACAAATAAAACCAAAATCATTTGAATTGAGTAAGTAAGTTTTTTTGTTTTTTTGGAATTGAGATGGAACTTCTTTTATTTATACCTGGGGTAGATGCGTCTCATGTTTATGTGGGTGCTTGGGCGCTAGGTTGCTTCCACAGTCTTGTTAGGACTCAAACCTTTCATTGGTGGACAGCTGCACGGAGATAAAGAGTGCCCTTTCATTGGTGGACAGCTGCACGGAGATAAAGAGTGCCCTTTCAGTGGCATAAGCAATTCTGGCAGTTTGGAGGAAGGTGCCAGAAAGTGATGCCCGGAGTGTGCATATGCTGCTGGGCACTGAGGTCTGATATCGGCTTGCAGGATTGAGGCTAGGAAGCACAGGGTGGAGACAATACGGCCCGTCATGACCCGGCGCCGGTCCGAAGATCAGTGGCGCAAGATGAAGAGTTATGACCAGAAGGGTCGCTACCAGAAGAAAAGTGAGTTCCCTTGCTTTTCTCTTCCTGTCCTTATGGCTGTCAAACTGTTGTCTGGGTTGATTCTGTTCATGCACCTGCCAGTGTTCGGAGCTTGCGCCAGCGATGAGATTTTAAGAGTGGCGAGATGAGGTGGCATTAGGTACAGTGTAACTCTCTTGCAGTGGCTTCCAGAAGTGTATTTTTACACTGTCTATTGGTGTTTCATTGTCATGCTTACTCTAGGCAACACAGTTTCAGTCCAGAGGGTTTGCGAGTATAGTGGAAAATAATTTTCAGCAACATCATGCGATATGCAGCCATGACTGGTTTGTAATGATGTGTGCTTTGTGTTGCTTATCTGTAAGAGAGGGAGGGGGAAAAAAACTGTGTATATTAATTGCCATTCCTGTCCAGCTACCTGTCCCTCCATGTTTCCAAAATGGACTCTTCCAGTTGTGAAGAGCAGTGTGTGTACGTTCCCACTCCCTGTAAGTGAGGATCATTGCCATTTTTTCCTGGGGTGGGGGAGGGCTTCAGAGGTGACTTGAAGTGAGCTAAGATAAAAAGAGACGCACAGCATAGAAACGAATAGAAAGGGTAATTCAGTGTTTTGTGACAGGTTATATATATGGTACTGGAGGGCACAGAGTATCATAGTTTATAGACTATAAGGTGATACTTGTTTCCCTAAACTTTGACCCCTTTGCCTTAAGGAATGTGCTTAGCACACATGCTTCAGAAAATAATACTGACTATTTTGAACCCAAAGTGCTAAATCAGACTGAAACAAAAATCTTGTACCTGTGAATAAGGTGCTTAGCACACATGCTTTCAAAACATAATACTGACCATTTTGAACCCAAAGTGCTAAATCAGACTTAAACAAAAATCGCATACCATGGTAAACTGATCAGTGATATTTTCCAGGCAGTTGACAGGGGGCACAATCCCAGAAATTGGATTTGGAATGACCCTATGGGCCTAGTTGTACTGTCAGCATACAGTAGCATTTACTCAAAGGTGGGAGAATATGAAATGGAAAACAAAACGCATGTTTATGTCAAATACCAAACGAAGAACTATGGTGGCAGCATCAGTTTTAACTTGATCTTGTTACCAAGTCTTGTGGCCGAGAACTGAGTTGGCTAATTACAAGTAAAAATCTGAAACAAGAATGACTGCTGGTGTTCTAAAACAAGATCCAAACACATGAAAGGTTCAAAAGAACATTTATTTATTATGACACAGACACACAATCTGCAAATTTTCAGTTTATTTGCAGATTGTGTGTCTGTGTCATAATAAATAAGCGTTCTTTTGAACCTTTCATGTGTTTGGATCTAATTACCAGCAGCTGTGCTGCTTGTCTTCAGAAAATGATGCCACGTATGCTGTTCCAACTGGTTCAAAGTTTTGGGAACAGCAAATTCACTAAACATTTCCACTTTCCATGGCACAGCACTTACGACACAGAGGCACTTTCCTTTGCATTTGGCGCATGTGTCCATCACATTTTGCTTATTGCCAAAGTTGTGCTTTATGTTCAGAGAGTGCACAAGTGACATAAAAACATGGATGACCAAACTCAGCTCAGACTGAATGACAACAAAACTGAAGCTCTTTTCTTTCCCTTTTCGTCTTCCTTGAAACCTTCTACCGTTTCCCTCCCGCATTCAATTACTCTTGGCTCTCACAACATCCCCTTCTCTGATTCTGCCAGGAGCCTTGGATTCATTCTTGACTCAAAACTGTCTGTGAAGAAGCACATCATAAAAATCAGCCAAACTGCTTATTTTGAGCTTAAACGCATTAGTTCGATCCACAGGTTTCTCACTGAAGATGCAGCCAAGGCTCTTGTTACTTCCTATATCCTCTCACGGCTTGACTACTGCAACTGGCTCCTCATGGGCACATGTAATTCTGTCATCCAACCTCTCCAGAAAATTCAGAACTTTGCTGCAAGATTCGTTCTCTTGGCACCCAGTCACCACTACTTCTCTCCTGGAAAAACCGCACTGGCTTCCCATTTCAGAACGTATTAAGTATAAAGTCACTTGTATGTATTTCAGTGCTATATATGGTTCTGATCCTGCTTATCTCTCTGAACTGCTACATGTCTACACTCCGTCTCTTATACTAAGCTCTTCTTCTGACACCTGCACGCTGAAAATCCAACAATACAAACGCAAGATTCATGGCTTTTGCACCTTCTCCTGCTTTGGACCCCTCATTTGGAATTCATTCCCACAGGAGCTTAGACACTGCTCAACCCTGTCATCTTTTAAAGCCAAACTGAAAACCTTCCCCTTCTCACAGTATTTTCATCCCAACTAATATCAGTACCCAGTTTCTTCTACAGTCATTGTGTGTGTGTGTATGTGTGTGTGTGTGTGTGTGTGTGTGTGTGTGTGTGTGTGTGTGTGTGTGTGTGTGTGTGTGTGTGTGTGTGTGTGTGTAGTGCATGTGTTTGTTTTTCCATAAAATACTTTATGTAAATTGTTTTGGTAGGACTGTGCTCTACATGTGTATAAAATATCATATTTAGGTTAACATGTATCTTGTGAGCACTCAGGGTGGTGATGAGCGCTTGATAATTGTACATTATTATTATGTGGAATTTTTCACTTTTTAGCCATATTTCATGTGGTTTGCTATATATATATCTGGAAGCACATTCTAGTATTGAGATTATGGTAGAAATGAAAACTTCACTTTTCAAATAGTAACAAGGAAACCAGTGCCCAGGGGAGCTTGCTGCAGAGTTTAAATGCCATTTATTTTATGCATTGTCCTCAAAAGTACTGAAATGTTAGCTGGGTATCTTTATGCTTCTGTTTGACTGGACAATATCTGGGAGCTCCAAGGTAAATTTGGTGTTGACTTGTTAAAGAATGGCCACGTGCAGGTGCATGCATATCTATGTGTAATAATTCTGTTTACGTAGGCTGTATTATACCATTATTATCGAGTGAATGATTGATGGGCATGTGTAAAAAGTTTGCTTACATGACTGGAGATTTTGAAATAAGTTTTTAGATGACCTTTTTTGAAATGTCCTTTTTGCCAATCACTTGAAATGATATGAAAACTCATTGATTTTGTTGGAGTGGAATTGTAATATATCGTATCCAATTCCTAAAAGTTATTTTACCCAACTGATCTTGTTTTTGTTTTTTATTTTCTGAAAGTATCACTCCCCATCCTCAGCTGTCCCATACAAAAAGGCAGAACATGCATAGACTTGTAAAATAGATTGCACAATTTATTTATCTGACCTTCTGCACCACATGCTAAATAAATTTGCCTTATTTGCTGCTTCAGCTTTTAAGGAATATCCTGTGTAACCTTCTCTTCAGTTGACTTTAAATTCTTGTGCTTGAAATTTCTTAATATAGATAGCAGTTTACAGTGGCACTTCTAAAGAATTAAGCTATTGGGCTTTTCAAGGTGGGTAAATGTACGTAATGGTATGAAGCAAAATCAGGTTTGAAATCGTTTCATTAGTGCATTAAACTTAGGAACAAAATGAAGTTTAGAACTGCATCCCAAGTAAACAATAAAAACAGATTATTATTTTTTTAAAGAAGAAGAAGAAGGAAGGAACAAAGAAAAGAAGTAAAAGACAAAACTGTAATACAAAAGATGTCAAACTTTGATGACCAAAAAACTAATACGCCTCTGCTTTCTTTTGTCTCTTTGCAGACAAAAGGTTCCAGCTGAAAATGAAGGCAAAGATAAAAAAGCTTCGTTTGCTTGGAGAGGAATCTAGGGCCCTGAGGGCTTTGGGGCGATTGAAGAGAGCAATGAGATCGAAAGTAAAACGATTTAAAATTTGACTACAGGACCAGAACTGGGTTTTGTCACTTCCATTTTTGTTGTTGTTGCAAGGATTGTTTTGTTTTCAGTGACAAATACAAAAAAAAATCAAACAAAGTAAAACAATGAAAAAGAAAAGAAAAGTAAAAAGGATGATGAAATAAATGAGGTAGGTTTTGACAGTACAGTGTCTGTGGAGATGAGCATGATGTGCATTACAATGTGAATTACACCTTTTATTGATGTAGTGAACAAATATAACAGTCAACAGACATAAGCAGAGAAACTGGACAGTAAAATGCAGATGTTCGTCATGCATATGTACAACAGTAATTTGGTATACACCAACACATCCTTGCACTGAACAAACATATGTGATTGCAAAGAAACTTCAGACGCATGCATGTGCAGAGTAAAACACACACACACACACACACACACACACACACACACACACACACACACACACACACACACACACACACACACACACAACACACACACACACAACACACACACACACACACACATGCATGCACCTGTGCCCAATACATTCAGGCACACGCACACACACACACACATGCATGCACCTGTGCCCAGTGCATTCAGGTGCGCACGTACACACACACACACACACACACACACACACACACACACACACACACACACACACACACACACACACACACAAACACCCAAAAACAACAACTTGCATGCACATATGCTTGGCTCCACAAATACCAGTTGTTAACTGTTGCATGAAGGTGGGAAATGTAGGTGCATTAGCTCTGCCTTTTTGACTGGTTGCTTTATTCTAAGCAAGTGAGGGACGTGATACGTGACATGCCATTAAATATACAAATATCTTCATTTTGTCCTCCCCAAGTTGCACACTTGAAAGGCTTGTAGCTTGTCTGTGTTAACGGTGCAGATTTTCACAGCTAAATGTTCCAGCAGTCATGTTTTAAAGGGCCAAAATGAACTTTACCTTTCTTTCCAACAATAGTTTACAGTAGCTAACACAGTCATTGAGTGGGAAAAGTAACCTGAGCATGTATCACGGCTTCTTGATTTAGAATACTGTAGACATAAGTATAATGTAAGCTGAAAAACTTGTGTGATGTATGGTGTACTGTAGACATAAATATAATGTAAGTTGAAAAACTTGTGTGATGTCTAGTCTACTGTAGACATAAGCATAATGTATGCTGAAAAACTTGTGTGATTCTGTAAATATGGATGGTACCAGAGGCAGGGGCAAGGAGCTGTGCTCCTATTTGGAAGCGATGTAGAAGTTGCTCCAGTTTTAAAATTGTATTGCTTGTTCATCATATACATATTATAGTCACCAGTAAAGCAACATATAGTCTTGCAAATTATTTCAGTGCAAATAAAGGATTTATTTCTTGTCTTCTTCTTTTTCTTTCTGCTTTCTTTGTCTCTCTCTCTCTTTCTCTCTCTCTCTTTCTCTCTCTGTATCTGACTCTCTTGACTTTCTGAGTGTGTGTGCATGTGTGTGTGCATGCATGTATATGAGAGAGAGAGAGAGAGAGAGAGAGAGAGAGAGAGAGAGAGAGAGAGAGAGAGAGAGAGAGAGAGAGATATCAAACTTGAAAACTTTATTTTCCAAGATAGAGAGAGAGAGAGTTTTCGTACCCAAGGGTACAGTTCAAAAAAAAAGAAGAAAAAAAGAAAAAAAGAAAAAAAAAAGGCTCCAATAATCTAATAGTAATCATCGCCTTGGAAATCCCTCCAGCTTTGTGTCTGAGTGCGTGTTCTGTTCTGCTTTAGTGTGCATGGCTAATTTAACACAATGCCATGCAGCAAGCTGAGAACATTGTTGATGTTGATCCCACACACACACACACACACACACACACACACACACACACACACACACACACACACACACACACACACACACACACACACACACATATATATTCTTGGCTCTCGAGCAGACTCACTGTGCTCATATTACAGGTGATTCTGATTGAGTGACCGTAGCTTTTTTTATATTGTGTTTTGAATATCCACTGAAGTGATGTACCAACAGCACTGTTTGGTTGTTACATGGCTGGTGCCACACGAAAATTCTGCTGTCGCAGCGCATTCTGTGTACACCATACAACCATGCCATGTCGCTTCATGCAAAACCATTTGTGTAGGGTGTATGTGTGTTTAGCTGTTACCTGCCACCTGCACTTTTGGCAGAATGACTGGGATCTTTTACATGCTGCTATGGTAACATGAGGGTGAAACATACTGAAGTAAGAACCAGTACAGAAAGCTGACCTAGGAGAAGAAAATTCTGCTGCACCTGTTGGGACTCAAACCCATGACCTTTCGATCACGAGTCCAGTGCTCTAACCACTGAGCTATCCTGCAGCTAGGACAGTGAATGGCACCCTTATTTCATTATCGGTTGCTGCCACTAATCGAGAGTTGTAGCTACCAACAGTTATTGCTGCAGAGTACACATCACAGTACTGCAGCAGATTTGTGTTTACAGCTAAAAACATAATAATAATTATCATAATTATAATAGGTTATTTATAGCATCCCCATTTCGTAGCAGCCCAGAGCACATACAAAGACATTAGGATATGCTCACACACGCACGCACGCACGCACACACACACATATGCACACACACAAAAACACAAATGCACGTGAGCACGCGCGCGAGCGCGCGCGCGCGCACACAACACACATGCACGCACGTGAGCACGCACACAAGCACACACGCATACACACACATGTGCGCGTGCACACACATATCCACACACACACACACACACACACACACACACACACACACACACACACACACACACACACACACACATGTGCGCGTGCACACATATATGCACATGCACACACACACACACACACACACACACACACACACACACACACATGCGCGCGTGCACACATATATGCACATGCACACACACACACACACATGCGCGCGTGCACACATATATGCACATGCACACACACACACATACACACACACACACACACACACGCACGCACGCACGCACGCACGCACGCGCGCGCACGCACACACACACACACACACACACACACACACACACACACACACACACACACACACACACACATGCTCTTTATATGCACCTAAGTGTTGCCTACTCAAGCACAAAAGCAACTTTCTGCATCAATGCACAAATATTCAAACCTCATATTGACACCAACAAGAACACATGGATGCATTATAACATTGTCAAGTACTGCATAGTTAGGTGGGGACTTATCTTCAGCCATGATAATCTGCTTCCGTATAACCATCATCCATAAATGTAGATACGTTTTCCAAAGACAGCATGTCGCTGCCCATGTGGCAGCTAAATAAGTAATTTGGGTTTTTTGACGCCTAGTCACTGAGGACCCATGTGGCAGGGTGAGTAAAGAAAGAAAGAAAAGTAAGAAAGGAACAAACAGTAAACATAGTGCTTAACGTCCACAAAAACCGCAAGGCTTATTAGGGACGAGGGGAAGGGGTTATGGAGGTGGGGGAAGAGTGAGATTATATACCTATCGCTACACTGTCACCACCAGAATGACTCCTGCATTAAGATGGGCAGTGATGAGAGCCATTTTAATGTTTCGTTAATTGTGAGGGACAGAGTCACAAGACAGTGTCACATGTCCACAGACCACAGTTTTTGAAGAGAAAGGAGAGCCGAAATGGATTCTAACCGAAGTTCCTCTGCTTTCCAGCCTAACGCCTTACCGCTAGGCCAAACCGGCTCAGGGAACAAATAAACAAAGTAAAAGATTACATACAGTAGGGTGATCAAAGAATATTCACTGGTGACACACGCAGTCCCTGCTCTCGCCCTCTGGGATCATTTGTGAGCGTAGAGTTGCATATTATACGGGGCGACCCCAGTGTTCAGCTGAGAAATGCTACAACAATAACAACCCCAACAACAACAACAACAGCAACAGCAACTCTTCTTGTTTTCGTGTGTTTCAGGTTTTGCGTCTCCGGACAAGATGGTGAAGCGTCTGAGTCTATTTTCGGAGGAAGAGGAAGACGGAAAAAACCCAGCCAGTTTTGGTGTGGAGGACAACCATCAACCAACTGAGAGCGTTGTTGGTGTTGACAAAAACGTCACAGAAATCCAAGAGAAAGACTTCGAAAAGTTTAATGAAGAGCGGCGCATGACTGCTGACCTTGGCCAGCCGTCACAGCTGGAACATGAGGTCAAAGAATTGTTGAACGACTCCTCCCAGAATGCATCACCACCCACAGTAGGTGGAGGAGAAGCAGGAAGCTGTTACTCGCGGGTTGACAGAAGCTTCGGAAACACCCAAAGACGTTGGATGGACTCGCCCCCAACGCTCCAAGTCAACCCCACCGTCATTTACAGTGACGACAGAATGCAGATTTTTGCCCACAGTGACTCGAGTTACCAGCAGAACATCGAGGATCGCATCGCCAAAGAGAGCTACAACCCCTTTTGGGGCACATCCGAGGAGAGCATCAGCAGCTCTAGAATGCACATCTTCAAGAGCAAAGTCAGGTCGAGCCCAAATGAGTTCCAGCCGCAGTCCCTGTCGTCCAGACCCAGGCATAGGTCCAAGAGGAAGCGGCGCTCGAAGAGGAATTGTGAACGCAGGAGCTCTGGTGTGGAGCACGAGTTCAACCAGAACTACAGTGACGACGGCAGTGAGGGAAGCACTGAGCACTCGAGGGAAGGGGACAGTGAAGGCACGAGTGGCAGAGCCTCTGCCTCTAGCCAGCAAAGGAATGCTCAGGCTTCTGGCTGCTTCAGCTTCAGCAGCCACAGAGAAGACCGTTTTGTGCACCCCTGCAGCTCCCCAGAGGGCGGGAAGGAAGTGGAGGAGGTCAGTCAGAGCGCGGGTGGCACCGACGCCGGGCCTGCGGTCAGAAGGGGGTCCAAGCACAAGCTGGAGGGAGCGGTGGGTGAGGACAGCAACAGGTCTACGCAGCCTGGCGAGGAGTTGCAGCTCGCTGAGGACAACGGGAATTCGAACGAGGGCAGCCAGAATAGCGGAGGTGCCGGTGCCCAGACGTCCCATTCTCCTGATCGTTTCTCCAGCGTTGATGACAGTAATCGGCGGAAATCATTCCCGCCCAAATTCTACGAAGTCAGACATCCCGACGAGCCTTACCCCTACAGACTTTCTAGATCCAAGCGTAAGGCTAGAGATTCGCAGGAGCAGCAAGGTTCTGACAAAGCTGGCTTGGAGGGGCGTGAAAGACACAGGTCGGAGGAAGACTCGGGAAGGCCTGAGGAGAGGAGTTCAGGTTCAGCTGAGGCTCAGGGGTCCACTGACGCGGCAGGCCAGCACCGCAGGTCCCTCAGCGTTTCCCCGCAGAACCCCCAGCACCTTGAGGGAGGCGGAGAGGGGGCGGCGGCTGCCGCACGCAGTGAACTTCGGAAATCAACCCGTGACGTGCTGCTTCGCAAAGCCATGGAGAACTCCTTTATCCAGGCAACGATGGGCCTCGACTTCCGCAGGTCCCTTTTCCCAAACTCTGGGCAGTCTCCTACGGATGCAAGATTCGAGTCCTTGAGACAGATGTCTCCAGTTGCCCACAGAGGTTCGAGAGGCAGCGACAGTCTGAATCAACTGGACGGCAGCTGGCTGGAGAATCAGAACCTGATGGATGTGGGGGCGGCTCAGCGGTTCGCCAGCACGCCTGTCAAGCTGCAGGCGGACCTCCCAGAGCAAAGCGGCTCATCCCAGCCTGACTGGGGCAGCAGCAGTGGCTCCAGTAACTCCCCAAGCCCCCACCCCAAACCCGCACGAAGGACCCGCTCTAAACTGGGACTGCAGACCCCGAGTAGAATGAGTGCTGGCCGCTTTCTGGAAGGCAGGAGCACCGGTGGTCTAGAGTCTTCAGTTTGTGACGGTCACAGAAATAATCCCGACTCAAGCGATGGGTTGACCACAGCGAGAAGGCGGCTGTCAATAACTCCAGAATCTCTGAGCCGACCTTTCCAGAATCCCCGAGAAGAGAGTTGCCGTAGTGGTGACTTCTCGTTTGATTCAAAACGGCTCTATTCCCACTCAGACATAGTGAAACATGCTTCAAAGAGACAAGAGTACGGTATGAGACGGCTGAGGAAGGCAACTCGACCACAGTGTTCAGCAGCTTTGACGACGGAGGCAGATCTCACTGGAGGAGATGTGCGAGGCGCTGGAGTCGGAGAAATCAGGCTATTTTGGAAATCAGTTGCTGGAAGATGGCCAGTGCTCGTTTCACACCCCGTACCGGTTGACACAGCCGCAGAACCAGGCTGCACTTTCATCAGTCAAGGCTCCGAGAAGGTGCACACAGCCAAGCTGATGCTGGGACTGACCTTCCGACGAGAAACCCTGCCAGCAGTTCTCTTGCCTCCAAGGGTTACCGAGGACTCAAGTCGGCCATGAAGCAGCACTCCAGCCTGTCCAAGGTCAGCCCTTCGGTAGAGAAGAGACGGGCTCCCCGCAGGGTGTCCTTCAGCGAGCCCAAAGTCCACCAGCGCAACGAGATGGATTTGCTCCTGGAGGACGTGAACCCGAGAGTGGGAGAGTTCGACAGCATCAGCCAGCGAGATGGAGGACCCTTGGCCATGGACAGACGTTTCGACGACATAAGTCGCAGGCCCTGTGGGCCCCTAGACCTTGACTCGTTCTTCTCGTCACTTCCTGGCACATCAGCATCAGGAAGCACACCGACAAACAGGGGTAAAGACACCCCCCAAAACGCAGGCCCCACCCCAGAACCGAAACCGAGAATTTCTTGATGACCACCAGCCGGATGGAATCTTTAAGGCGGGAAAAAATGGATCAGTTCTCTCAGATGGACCCGGCATCTTGCAGAGAAAGACAAGCATCGAAAAAAGTCAGCCGCCATAGCGCTGATTCCTGCAGTGCGGATTCTTGGTGTTCATCCATCGAGTCACAACCACAGGTGGAGATGGCATCACCAAGATCTTCAGACAAGGGAAACAACTCTCACCGAAAGCGACAGTGGGTTGTGGAGCCACCTCTGCTGGTGGACATAGAGCCCCAGGGCAACGACAGCGACGTCAGTTCCGAGAGCAAGATACCGATGCCCAGGGGAGAGACTCCTGTGGCCTTGCAGTTTCTGAGGTTAGTGTGTGTGTGTGTGTGTGTGTGTGTGTGTGTGTGTGTGTGTGTGTGTGTGTGTGTGTGTGTGTGTGTGTGTGTGTGCATGCTCGCGCGCTTGTGTGTGTGTGTGTGTGTGTGTGTGTGTGTGTGTGTGCATGTGTGTGTGTGTTTGTGTGTGTGTGTGTGTGCATGTGTGTGTGTATGTGTGTGTGCGTATGTGTGTGTGTGTGTGTGTGTGTGTGTGTGTGGGGGGGGGGGGGGGGGGACCTGTATCTTGAACTGAGGTCAATTGAAATCTGTTCAGCAGGCCAAATCTCATGTCACCCTTGACTCCCACTCCCAGCCCTGCTCGTGCCGGCACCGCCGAACGCGCTGAGCAGGATGAGCAGCAGTCACAGTCCACATCCCACAGCATGGACACCGTCACCGGCGCAGTGGAGTCTGCTGTGGAAGGCGCCCAAGCCAGCAAGTCAACACCCAGCACGTCAGGCCCAAGCTTCACCTTGCCCTTCAACACCTTCCAGGAGATGCTGGCCATGCGCACACCTGGCGCATTTTTCAAACCCATCAAGAAAGGGGAAAGGGACAAGGAACCTGCAACGTGATTCTGTTGGGCTGTGCCCCTGCAAGGCACTGAGCTTGACGAGTTGAGTGATGCATGTACTGTTAGGAAAGAGAGCGTGTGCGTTTCTCACACAGCCGAGACACGAAAGGAGAGGTAAAAACGTCTGCTTTCTGTGTAAGCCCCTTTCCTTTTCGGTCTGTGAGGTCTCGAAGGCAATGCACTGATAATGAAATGTGCAGCTGAGTGCACGATGAGCACATTTTGTTTCCACAGCAATAGACAAAAGTCCCAGTGTGCAAAGTGTGGGATGTGTATGGTGTTGGATGAGTGGTGCATTTCAAACAATGAAATGCAGTGGCGATGTTTGTGTTTTGCATTTCAACAAGGAAACGCAGTGTTGAGGTATGTGTTTGTATTGAAATTTTTGGGATGGTGAGCATTTCCTGAATGAGATTCTGTCAAGCGTCACCTTGGTAACTTGTAGCCGTTACTGAAAAACAGTCCGTTCAGTGTGTCTAACATGGTCTGCTCTTGAAGAGGACTCAGTCATACCTGTTGTTTTTTGGCTAACAAACTGGAGGTTGCAGTTGCGGTACTCATCAAAATATGACCAGGTGTAAGCAAGTCCTGGTAGTTTTGAGATGAGAAAGAAAGACATCAGGTGATTTGGAGTTGTGTAGGTGCATTCCTCCGGATGAGTTATATATATATGGATGAGCATATAAATTATATGCTTTGAAAGTATAGACAGGTTTCCCCGGATGGTAAAGGGATAGGTTGAAAGGTGCCTCAGCTATCTTTGATATGACTAACACTGACATGTGAGTGCAGCATTGTAACAGTAACAGGGTAGGCAGTGCAACTTACTGTTACATACGGTGACTCTGCAATTCAAATCCAGCGCAATAATCACGTCTGAAGCCACGCCCAAAAGGTTTCAACTTTAAACAAAGTCATGAACATTCAGTAGTGAAAATCAAGTGAGTTACTTGGTGCAAGTCTTCTTAGATTTTTTTTGATTTTTTTTTATTGTTTTGAATCACACTAACAACCAGATAGGTTGTGTGTGTGGGTGGTCTTTGTGCTTTCTGTGGATTTTCCCCCTTAATTATTGATTATTAATCGGTGGGACTGAAACTATATTGTGGGGAATTTATTTTCCTCTTTGTTTCTGGGGGTCCTGAGATGTCTTTTTGACTCCTTGACTACTGCATGGATCCAAACACATCAAAGGTTGAAAATAACGCTATTTATAGGACAAAACACAGCATGCAAATTTGGGGGGTCATCCCCTTGATCAAGCTAGGTAACACTTAAACAACAATTAAACGGTGAAAAACTATGAAAAATGACATGGAGAGCTAATCCACTTATCTTTTTGGGGGTGAGCTATGTCCAGTGCTTCATGGTTTGTTTGTTTTTAATGTGTTTGGATCTTGTTTTAGAACACTAACACTCATTCTTGTTTCAGATTTTTTTTAACCAATGCATAGCCTGTGCAATGATTAGTGTTTGTGTGGCCATGTCAGAAACAGTTTGTCCGGAGTTTGGGGCACAAACTATATAAATGTACATATATATTTTATTAAGACCTTTCATCTTGTTATGATCATAATCTGTGCTGAGTGGTACCGGTTCATACTGGTTCTACACACTGACCTAGACCTAATTTCAAGGTCACAGCAGCATCTGAGAGACATAAAGTTCAAACTAAGCAACAGACTGAATGTAGTCTGCTCATTGTGGAAAGAAAGAAGGATAGGATACATGGTGTATAATGTCCACAGAAACCATACAGCTTATTAGGGACAGGAAAATCGGGGGGAAGGGGAGGTGTTGGGGGGGGGGGGAAGAGATGAATAGCTTGTTTGCAAGCTCTGACCCATAAGGACTAAACAGACCATCAGTCACCACCAGAACAATGATGGTTAAGGAGGTAGGGGGGCCCTGCCAGTGTGAATCATCTTGTGTACTTCGCTAACTGCTCTTTCAACAGCTATGCGGAACGTCTCAGAGACAGTGCCTGAGAAGCAACTGTTGAGGAACAACTTTGCAGCAAGACAAACCATCATACTGTGAGAGCCCAGCTCCACCTCCCTGCTCTTGATCTCGCCTGGACCCCTGAACAAGGAGGCTAGAGTAATTGGCACATACAGCAGCAAGATAATTAAGGGTGGGAATGTGCAGTTAACTGTACTTACAGGATGTTCTTAATGTACTATGTAGTGCAAAGTCGCTTGGTGAAGTAGTTTCCACTGCTTTGCGCGAAGTCATCGCCAAGGTTTCCTTTTTTTTTTTCTCCATCAGAATTACGCTGCAAGTCTTGTGGAAAGCCGTGGCGATGTTGCCGAAACTGACCACTGATTGTCTGGTCAGTTCATACTGTAACTTTGTTGTCTGCCATTGTTACTGTGAAGAGTTTCGACCTACAGATAAGTGGAAGTGGAAACACTGCAAGTCTTGTGCAAAGTCTTGGTGATGTTGCCGAAACTGACCGCCGATTGTCTGGTCAGTTCATACTGTAATTTGGTTGTCTGCCATTGTTACTGTGAAGAGTTTCGACCTGCAGATAAGTGGAAGTGAAAACTGCCAGCACTGGGGATATGACGGATGTTTCTATTGCCCTGAAGGAGTTGTGGGACCCATCTGATCCCTCCAGTTGCAAGGATAAAAATAAAAGAAGGCATGTGCAGTGCTTCTGTGGCAAATCATAGGTTTGGGCAGATAGCTGGCTGTTTTAATTAATGTTAAGAATTATCTTTGCCTAGAGGGCCTTCAACAAGCTGGCAAAGTTATATTAAGATCGGCCTTAGGACTGGCGAAAAACAAAACAGAAAACAAGAAAACAACCCCCAAAAACCATTGTGTCAAGATTACCTCCCTTGAAATTCTTTCTTTCTGCAGCCTGTTACTGTTAATGTTTGTATGCCTCAAACCCAAAGAAACAGAGAAAAATGTCCATTTTATCTTCTTCTTTTTTTCTTTTTAAGAATCAGAAGTCTTGTTGATATGACTATGGAGAGATGAAAGTACTTTTCAGTTAATGGAATAGAAGTGGTAGGGCAGACCAATAATTATGATTACGAGGAATGAATGTACTTTTCAGTAAGTGGAATGAAAGTGTTAGGGCAGACCGATATGATTATGGAGGGATGAATGTACTTTTCAGCTAGTGGAATGGAAGTGGTATGGCAGACCAATATTTATGACTACAGAGGAGTGAATGTACCTTTCAGTTAGTGGAATAAAAGTGTTAGGGCAGACTGATATGATTACGGAGGGATGAATGTACTTTTCAGTTGGTAGAATGGCAGACTGTCACTTCTTCTAGCTGTCAGTACTTGTGGAGACTGGCCAGTTTCTAGCTGTCAGTACTTGTGGAGACTGGCCAGTTTCTAGCTGTCAGTACTTGTGGAGACTGGCCAGCTTCTAGCTGTCAGTACTTGTGGAGACTGGCCAGTTTCTGTCAGTACTTGTGGAGACTGGCCAGTTTCTGTGGAGATTGGCCAGTTTCTAGCTGTCAGTACTTGTGGAGACTGGCCAGTTTCTGTGGAGACTGGCCAGTTTCTAGTTGTCAGTACTTGTGGAAACTGGCCAGTTTCTAGTAGTCAACACTTGTGAAGACTGGCTGGTTTCTGTCAGTACTTGTGGAAACTGGCCAGTTTCTAGCTGTCAGTGCTTGTGGAGACTGGCCAGTTTCTAGCTGTCAGTACTTGTGGAGACTGGCCAGTTTCTGTCAGTACTTGTGGAGACTGGCCAGTTTCTAGCTGTCAGTACTTGTGGAGACTGGCCAGTTTCTAGCTGTCAGTACTTGTGGAGACTGGCCAGTTTCTGTCAGTACTTGTGGAGACTGGCCAGTTTCTAGCTGTCAGTACTTGTGGAGATTGACCAGTTTCTAGCTGTCAGTACTTGTGGAGACTGGCCAGCCTCTAGCTGTTAGTACTTGTGGAGACTGGCCAGCCTCTAGCTGTCAGTACTTGTGGAGATTGACCAGTTTCTAGCTGTCAGTACTTGTGGAGACTGGCCAGCCTCTAGCTGTTAGTACTTGTGGAGACTGGCCAGTTTCTGTCAGTACTTGTGGAGACTGGCCAGTTTGTAGCCCTCAGTATTTGTGGAGACTGGCCAGTTTCTAGCTGTCAGTACTTGTGGAGGCTGGCCAGTTTCTAGCTGTCAGTGCTTGTGAAGACTGGCCAGTTTCTGTCAGTACTTGTGGAGACTGGCCAGTTTCTAGCTGTCAGTACTTGTGGAGACTGGCCAGTTTCTAGCTGTCAGTACTTGTGGAGACTGGCCAGTTTCTGTCAGTACTTGTGGAGACTGGCCAGTTTCTAGCTGTCAGTACTTGTGGAGATTGACCAGTTTCTAGCTGTCAGTACTTGTGGAGACTGGCCAGCCTCTAGCTGTTAGTACTTGTGGAGACTGGCCAGCCTCTAGCTGTCAGTACTTGTGGAGATTGACCAGTTTCTAGCTGTCAGTACTTGTGGAGACTGGCCACTTTATTTGCTCATCATATCCAAGATCTTTGCACGCATCAAAAATCCATGTCCACCTTTTGATAACTGAAGGCCATTTGGGCAGTGGTATGAAAATACACAGTTCAGGTGTATCAGTTGCAGAGTAACCAAAATGATTGTGGCTAATCCCTGTGAAAGAACATTATATTATAGTATCATGGATGTGCTGCACTGTTTTACAACAATATGGGTCCATGTTACACATTGTGAGGAATTTATGGTAAATTATTTATTCTGTCAAGTATGTAATTGTCTGTATCTAGGCAGTTGTGTATTTTTTTTTCCTGTCATTTAAGAAGAAAAAAATAGTCAAAAATATTTTTGGCTTTTAGATTTAGGACCTTTATTTCTGTCTTTAATCTTGAGATGAAATTTTGTATTTCCAGTATTTGATGACTATTTGGTAAGTTTATTTTGTAATGTTTTGGGGGTATGATGTGATATATTTCATGTCAAAAATTTCCTCAAGACATGATAGGGGATGGAAGTGCTCTACTTATTGTATGACTGAGTTGGATGTGTCACTGTGACATCCATTTTATATGTTTGAAATAAATAAAATGTTTCTCTGGAGTTGAATGAGCTGTCACTGACTAAAAAATAAAAAAAAATAAAGAAGAAAGAAAAAGAAGAGTCAATTAATTTTCTACACGCAACACAAACAATCTGAAACAAAATCAAAAGGGTTTATTCAAAGCAATCCACAACTGAATTCACATTCACGAACACATCCCAATCAAAGAATTTATTCAAAGCTTTCCACAATGTTCTAACCAAGGAATAAAAAGGCAAAATTGACAAATTTGAAGCAAAATGCCTGACACTGAGACAAAAGACATTTGATACACATATGAAAATACTTGTATTCTGAAAAAACATGTACAACATTAAAATTCAATACACAAGTATGCACTATTGGCGAACAGTACAATTACTCTCATCATTTTTGATACTGTTCTGTGGGTGGGGGTGGGGGGAGAAGAGGGGAGGGTAGGATCAGCAGAAAAGGGAAAAAAGGTACTAGGCAACTGGTAGACCTGTTGCAGTGTTAGGTGTAAGATTTAAAAAAATAATTAAAAAAATCAGCCACATCCCCTTTTTCTCGCACACCATAAAGATCAGTAATGATCAGACACTGATCCTGGATATTATTGGAAGAAGACGAAGAAGGTTAAATGAAAACCGTAACTGAGAGGAATGAACAAATTCACATGACTTAAGATAGGTCTGCAGCACTCTGGTAGGATATTACAAAAGAACTTTATTATTATTAACTGATTATTTATTATTAAAGATTTTTTAATTTTTTATTATTTATTTATTTTTGTACACAGATCTGGTTAAAAATAAAAATGTTAAGACTGGTCATCATGCAGACTTAACACTGTGCGTCTCTTCTTCCTGCACATCAGATTTGTCCCAAGTCACACAGATGTCCCTCCTGGGTGGTTCAGGTGGGGTTGTTAACTCCCTTGACTTTTGCCCAGAATCACTTAAGTCCCTTGGCTGCTTTTACTTCTGGTGCATATTTTCTTCACAATGGAAGACAGTGAATTTGCAAATTTTACACTGCCAACTTTAAAGACATTTTTGGAGGCCCGTAGTCAGGATATGTCTGGCAACAAGCAGTAACTTGTTGCTTGTGCTACAGGATGCCCGAATGAGATCTTCTGTTCAGCCAAAAAACAATGCAAAGACACTCTTTCCACCCTCCACCGCCTTTCCCTGGAATTTTTTTGCAACTGCAACAGTGGTGGCATTTGTACTGCTTTGCAATTCTAGGTTCAACTTCCATTGTTATACACAGAGTGAAACAACACCTACTCAGAAATCAGCCCTGAATTGATGCTGCAACTTCTCGCGCGAAAGATTACAAAGGGCATTCACCCATGCAAACCAGCTTCACTGAACTGCCCAATAGCTGTGTCACTGCTTAGATCCTATTTCCTGAAGCTCAATACCCTCCCCAACCCCCTCTGGGATGCCTGCTAGAGGCTAGATATAAACTGGAGCAGGGATTTGCTATTAATCAACATCCAGTTTACTGACATCTGGAGTAAGGATCTGCTATTTACACAATCAACATTCGTTTTTATACACCCTGCATACTGAAATGCATGTCGTTTTGTGGCTTAAGCAATCTTCTTTCATCAATGCTTCAACCGAAGAAATGTACTCAAAATCAAGACAACTATGACTTGAGCAATTTGCCAATGGCGAGAAGTGCAGTTTTCAAACAGGCATATTCTGGTACTTTCTGGGTACTGGATCCAAAAACGATTTCACCAGTTGGTGGTGCACTGTTATAAAAAAATATATTAAAAAAAACACACCTAACAACAACAAATCACCAATACTCTACATATGCCAAAATTCCACTCTGATGATATTGTTGGAGAGTAGCGATTTAGGCTGGCCTTGTTGATGCCTATACCTTATCCCCAATTCAGAAAGCAGCTTTTCTTTTTCTTCACTTTTCTTTTCTCCAAGTAAAAAACAAAAAACAAAAT
This sequence comes from Alviniconcha strummeri, assembly GCA_963584105.1. Lineage (NCBI taxonomy): Eukaryota > Metazoa > Mollusca > Gastropoda > Provannidae > Alviniconcha > Alviniconcha strummeri. Next base: position 2,118,639 of record OY757555.1, on the reverse strand, counting down.
GGCCTTCCAACAGCCCACTCTGGCTAGAGCCCTGCCATCTTTCAAATTTTTAAAACCTTTTATTTTTTTTCCTATTGACTGCAGAACAAACTGCTTGTGTTGCTTGTGGGCTGTCCACACCACACCTTAATGTTGAAACTTTCTAGGATGCTAAATACACCCTGCATGCTGACAATAAATTATATGCTTATTGTTTTGTAACCCTCATCTTTTTTCAAGGTTATGTCACGTTGCATCGTACACTTTGAAAGGACCACGCTACTAAGTCCATCAAAAAGCACAGGAATCGGGGTCCCAGCCAATCAAGAGCTGTATATTAATGAGGTGTAGTCTGGCAAAAAAAGATTAAAAAACAACAACACTTTTCCTGTTTGTTTGCCAGACTTGAGGGCGAATGGTCAGAGCAGTTGTTGTTGTTGATCGCTTTTATATAGCACTATTTTCTGCTCTCGAGCAGACTCACTGTGCTCACATGATTTGGCACAAGTGACTAGCTTTTTTATAGCATGTTTTTGAATATCCACCGAAGTGGTGTACTTACAGCGCTGACATGGCTGGTGCCACATGAAACTGCTGCTGTCTCGGTGCATTCTGTGTACACCATACAACCATGTCACTTCATGCAAAACCACATACGTAAAGTGCATGCGTGTTTAGCTGTAACCTGCCACCTGCACTTTTGGCAGCATGACCTGGGTCTTGTATGTGCTACTGCAGCACCACTGGTATACTGGTACGTTGCCGTTTTCAGTAGTTATCATCTGGGCAGATCAAGCTCTAATTTTATTCATCATGCGTGTGGCCATGGTCACATACCACAAAGGCATTCACTGCTTTAGCATGTATCCAATGGAAAGGACCAATACCCGCTGTCCAACAAAAAGCTTAAAACACTGATGGTTTCTTTCACATTGTGTCCTGCATGCCTTACCTGTCAAACTTTATTCTTTCCCCACCTCTTAATGTAACTATCTGGTGAGGTTTCTTTCACATTGTGTCCGACATGCCATACCTGTCACTCTTTGATTTTCCAATCTCTAATATATTTGGTGATCTGTCAAGCTTGACATTAAGCAGTCTCCATCACTAATAATATCTGGTGACCTTGACATATTCAAAAGTTGCTGCAATGTCAAACAATTCAAACTGGGTTTGATTTTTTGATTTTATTTTTTTATCTCTTTATATATTTTTTTAGGGGGTTGGGAGGGGCGATTTTTTTGGGGAGAGGGGGTCAGGGTCTGGTGCTAAAACTTCGAATAATTTGATGGCTAGAAAACAAAACTAATGCTTTCATTGGCAAAAGCATTTACTCAGGCTGGGAGGGAATTCACAGGTTTCCAAATGGGGTTTGAATAAGCGTGACATTTTAGGTTAGCTCTTTCAAGCGTTAAATACAAAATGGTAAGTTCCAAACATGCTCCTACAGGTTTTAATGAGATATTTCCCATGGTTTCAGCAGCATGAAGGTGACAGAAATGAAGGTTGTTCTTTGTGTGGTGCAGTTCAGACATTATGTAATTGTTGCGCGCAAGCAGTGAACGTAACAAGCCCAAAAGACAAACTATAATTATTACATTGTTTTGTCAAATGCTGTAAACATTTAACTCAAAGACGGGATGGGGGGGGGGGGGGGGGGGGGGGGGGGAGACAGCGAGAGTGCCCTGACAGCATTCTCGACTGATTATATTAATCAGCGCCATCATTCAGGACAAAGTGAACCACATGTTGCAGAGACAATGAACACTTAAATGGTATCAGATTGTTTCACAAGGGACTTTGGTGGTTATGCCTTCACAACTTCACTAAAAATTCACCTATACAAACAACATCACAAGCAGTGATTTAAAATTCCATGGTCTTCTTTTCTCTCTCCCTTCCTGTTACATTTGTTTTGTGTGTGTGTGTGTGTGTGTGTGTGTGTGTGTGTGTGTGTGTGTGTGTGTGTGTGCATGCAATGTGGCATGCAAGGAATACAATATTGTGTTTATAAATAATTTTTAAAAATATATTTTACACTTGCATTTTTCTTTAATCTGTCAATTGAGCACTGGCTAAGCTTGTTGATTATTAGCGTACTGTTAATTGATCATCTTGGTGCCGGATTATTAGCCTACTGTTAACTGATCATCTTGGTGCCTGAATCACATTCCAAAATTAAAGTATTTGCTATAATTAAAGAAAAGAAAAGAAACCCTTTTTGTATTTTGTTCTAAAAATAAATAAATATATATATATATAAAATCAATAAACAAACGTTTTTGTGTTTGGATTTTGTTCTGAAAGTCTGGCAATAAATATTACACACCTAGGGCTGGGCCTAGACTTTATTGCACATTCACTGTCAATGCATCTCTGGGTGTGGAATGACTACAAGTTCTTGATATGGATTATAGCACTGACCCTGAAGCCTGAAGTCACTATAGCTCTACGCTACCATGGACTTCAGCGTAATGAATCAAAGAGAAAAAATAAATAAAATGTACACTTTGCGTCAGTAATCTGAACACATGTAACATAAATTTACCCGACTTTTTTCCACAGATGAGATCGAAAGAAACCAGTGGTCCCTTAAGAGACAGTTATTAAATTCCTTACAAGTCTCAAAACACAGCCCAAAATTTGGACTCAAAACAACAAAACATTACAAACAAAAGCAGCAGATGGTTGACTGGACATGTGGTAAACAAATAAACTAATGCCGCCAGCCAATCACAAAGCAAGTATATCTGTTGTCAGCGCTTTTGGATGCTGTGAACACATTAAAGTAATGTACTCACTGCTGTTCATGTGTTACAGAAATCTCCATTATTATTATCACTTGAGAATGCAGCTCTAGATCTGCCCCGTTTCCAGCTACCTGCATGCACACTAGTTATGACTTCACTCTCAATGCACAGAGAATGACACCATCATTTTGCACCTTTTAAAGCACTGTGTACCACCCTAAGACTCTGTCAGCCAGTTTGGCCTAGTGGTAAGGCATTAGGCTGGTAAGCAGAGGGACCTTGGTTCAAATCTTCTTCAGCTCTCTTTTCTGTTGTGGTCTGTGGACGCTGTCTTGTGACTGTCCCTCACAATTAATGAAACATTAAAATGGCTCTCATCACTGCCCACCTTAAAGCAGAAGTCATTCTGGTGGTGACAGTGTAGTGATAGGTATATAATCTCCCTCTCCCCCCACCTCCATACCCCCTCTCCCCCCACCTCCATACCCCCTCCTAATAAGCCTTATGGTTTCTGTGGATGTTAAGCACCATGTTTCCTGACTCACTTACTCGAAGACTATCCCATAACTTTAATTCCAAGCAAAATCTAGAAATGACCCAGAGCTGCTTCACCTTTCTAAAGGCAAAAAATAAAATATTGCATCATCAAAACAAATCCAGATTGTCTGAGTTACCCTATAATGCCCTCATCTCTCTGTGTTTACACACATGCATTGCCCACACACACGCTACCACTGAAATAATTACAAGGATACTTCATGACAGGTACTGACATGGAATATCAAACATCTACGACTGAAATGCACAAAAAGGATTCAAAGAGAACTTGAAAAGATCTGCCAAAAAAAATGTACAAAACAGATATATATGCTCAATCAGCGTTTTTAAAATGAATGTCAAAATCATTAACATAACTGGATTAATGAAATTTTAGTGTACACCATTGTTAAGCTGGTGATTGCAAAGAATCTATATGCATGTCAGATGGGACCAACAATAAATTAAACAAAATACGTTCGACGGGATCAATAATAAATCAAGACAACAGAAACTGAAGAGAAAAAAGAAGAAGAAAAAAGAAGCAAAGGTGGTGGTGATGGGGTGGGTAGGTTAAATACCACTCAAATCAACTGAATTGACGTAAGGAGCATGAACCATTTCCTAGATATGTATCAGTCTTGCCAGTGTACTTACACAACCATGCTTCTATACAGCAGAATACAGAAGTACACCTCACACTGCCCTAAATAACCATAACAAATAAACTCTTATCTCACAGTCATAAATAACCACGTCAGATATATTCTGTCTGCTATCCTTTAAGTATCTGACCAACATTCATTAGGCGTTCCCTAAAAAGAAAGGCAGTCATTTTTGCGTTCAAAATGAAAAATAACTCTCTCTCCAAACTTCTGTGAATGTGTTCTAATTTAATGTTCAATGGCTGTTAACATCATGCAAAGTCAACAATATAAACCAAGGTTAAATACTCTCCAAGTCTCAGCAACTTCTAATCCAACCAAGTCCAAACTTTGCATGGTTGTTACACACATCAAAAGTATCCACAAAAAAGTGATTTTCTGTGACTCTGAGGGAGGCGACTGTGCATTTGCTGTCGAGGAATACAATCACAAACCTGAACCAACTTTCTACTTTAAGGCCATTGACATTTTGACCTGGGCAGGGCCGAACCTGCGCTCAGGTCAGATTTGGTGTGGGTTGCTGGGTTTACACTGGCGATCTGAACCAGACTTGGATCAGAAGTTTGATCTCATCGTTACTCCAAATGCTGACATTTGTCCGTTACTCTTCTGGACAGCAGCTGTGTGTTTCCCACAGTTGATGACGTACAATGGAATGTGAGCCACATTCAGCCCTACTCAAGAACCGAGCTGAGCACAATTTCAATCTGTCCCAGGAAGGCCAAAAGCGTGATCCTATCCTGTTCTCAGCCTGGACATCTTTTCCTAATGTAAATGCCCCATTGCTAAGCCAGTGATACCCTACCTGCGCACCCATTTTTCGATGTCTGAGAAACCAGAACGAACCAACCAAACCAGCACAAATTTTCATTTTCAACTCTGTATGCTAGTTTCAACGCAGTGTTCATGAACCAGAGGTCTTTCCAGTGAAGCTGCACTCTGCATCCCAGTGCATTTCAAGCAGTCAAATTACTGCTCTCAACAATCCCACTCGCTCCGAACACATAAAAGATTCAAAAGAACGCTGATTATGACATAGACACAAACTCTGTCATAATAAATAAGCATTAAAAAAAATCTTTCATGTGTTTGGATCTTGTTTTAGAACGCTAGCAGTCATTCATGTTTTCAATTTAAAAAAATAAAAAAATCCAATTCGCTGCTAGCTGCATTATAGTTGGAGAACCAACTTCTGGAATCAAAGTTCCCGCCTCACCTGCCAATGTGTTAATTACCATCATAAAATGTTCGGAAGTGTTAGTGCACTACATGTTGCAGTTCATTAGAACAACAATGGCGTATATAACATGCTTTATTTCTTGAATGCAAAGTGCATGCAGCATGTTCATCACCACTTCTGTACTCTCACATCAGGTCCGTTTCAGAAACACAAAATCTAACTGTACAATCAGTAAATGAAGAAAAATGCAGGGTAAAATGGTCGCACCTGTTCTTCATCTTCAACATTTTAGGACTTAACAATGAAAACATTCAGGAAATTGCACAGCCGCACTGGTGTTTAAGCTAAAACATGGTTTTCACCTGTTTGGATGGTGCAAAACAGAAAAACAAAAACTGGCAAAATACAAACTGATGCAAACCTCCAGCTCCTGTATGTCTGTCACAGGAATGAACCATATTTCCACACCCCACCACACACAGAGGTTTGCTCCTCTGCTGATAATTACATCTCCTAGTCTTGTAAACAGACGCAAGAAGTTCCATGGATCTGTGCCGTTTCTTTCACTGGTCCTTCTGTCTGGAACAATCTCCCTTTCCCTGAACAACACAGTCGAAATCTTGTTCAGTTCAGTTCAGTTCAAGATGGTATCTATGCGCTTGGAAAAGCCCATATGCGCTCCACCCCGTCTCTCAGATGTTTCCCCAATGTTGCCTTTAAAATGGTCCCAGTGTTCGTCTGATTGACAAAGGCCCTCTCTCGTCCTTTCAAGGAAGATCATCTAGCACTTCCTCTTTCAATGCCTCTCTCTTCCAGGTGATCAATGGTATGATGTCCTTGGCTTTGTGCCCGCAGGTAGTGTCTCAAGCTTCTCAACACTTCAGATCTTCCAAGAAGCAAGCCATTTGTGAAAGTCGCTTTGCCCGCCAGACTATCTGCTTGGTCATTTCCCTTCACTGCAGCAAACTGTCTGCCTTCCAGTCACAGGGACTCAGCTTTTCTCCATCTCCTAGTCTAGCTGCTAATGTTTTCCCCAGTCTCCCGTCTGCTTCATGTAGACTGCTGTGTGTATGTAAATGTGTTGGTTGGGTCTAGTTGGGTGGTGGCTGGATGGGGGAGGCAAGAGTGAAAGAGAAGCCTTAGCAAAATACAAGACTGTCACTGTTGGAATGATTCTGAATTATGATGCAAGACAAAGTCAGTGGCATCTGGCACAAATGGCAGCAGAAACACCACTATTTACCCATGCAAATTTACACAGTGCATCCCTTGTGGAGTTTACGTCCCATATGTTTACTCACATGCCAGGGGAGAGTTCATCACTTCAGGTCTCTGTTGTTGTCTCCTAATTAACTTCCTCCCTTTGCCAGTTCTGTGCAAATTTAACTAAAGTTCAATACACTGCTATAAATTTGGCATTGCTGCTTGTTTCACACAGATCTTCAGGTAAACGTGTCATCTTAGGTCTGTGCTGAAAACACACACAGTAAAAAATTTTTTTTAAAGGAGTACAAAACTAGTGTGTGGAATTTTAGCCACAAGTACCCCCCCCCCCCCCCCCCCCACCACACACACAACAACCACAGCAGTTTCTTCATTTCTGAAACAGCTAGCATTTACAGAGATATCTGCTTTCCTTTTCTTTCTTTGCCTAAAATGTCACACACACAGCCAAATCCAAGGGTGTAACTGTTTTCAAGTTTTCCACATTTCAGTAGCCATTAGCCTCATCAGGATTTGCTTTCTCACCTCCGTGCCATCTGACTGTCCAGCAGTGAAGGAGAGTATGTTGAAGTGATAATTACTGTGCAATACTGGTGAGCTGTTTGAAGTTTCTGACAGCAGTGAAGGAGAGTATGAAGTGATAATTACTGTGCAATACTGGTGAGCTGTTTGAAGTTTCTGACAGCAGTGAAGGAGAGTATGAAGTGATAATTACTGGGCAATACTGGTGAGCTGTTTGAAGTTTCTGACAGCTGCATGACCCATCAAAACAAGGAGGTGACAGCCGATTAATCGACCCAAGCTGTATTAAAAAAGGTCTTTTTAACCAGTCTGATCCCTGTAAATGTGCTGTGAATAAGGGGTTTTGCCTCTCTGTACAGCACTAGACGGCTGTACTGATCAAACTGCTAGTGCCACTGTCCAGTGCCAGAGGGATTACCGGTATATTGTTATTCAAATGAAGTATATGGCACATGGTCAAAACCTGTCAGAAGACAATGTGAGGAATACTGGAAATTCTGCTTGAGCAACTTCAACCCAAAGGCACATGTTTAAATTAATGGTAGCTACGGTGCAGATCTAGACTATTAAAAAATTCTCATTTTTACGCTGAACGCTTTCAGAGCTCAGGAGCTGTGTGAAAGTCCAGGTGGCCGTCCTGGGCTCCCCGCCCCTAATAGTCTGTACAGCCTCTGTGGACGTAAAGCAACACTGAACTCGAACACTGAAAGCGCCATTTTCATTCGTACAAATGCCACTGACAGCAGTATTCTCTGAAACAGTGTTCGGTAACAATCATGAGCACAACGGAACGCTGCTTTTGAGAGCAAGACCACCCAAGGAATGAAGCAGAACTGGTCCTTGGTGGCAAGTTCCTACACACGGAAATATGATGGGTAGGTTTCCGAAAAGCAGTCAAAGACGCTGCATGCTAAAGGCAGTGCAGTCCACACTCAGATGTGAGGACAGGCACAGAGTTCTGGCTTTTCACACCTGGCTCTGTGGATAACTGATGGCTGATTGTGTGAAGAAAATGCAAAGAAGCATCTCTGCTATGTCCAAAAAATTACCCCCCCCCCCCCCCCCCCCCCCCAAAAAAAAATCAAAGAGGGAATGACATACAGCATAATTACAATGCGTTTTCTGCCCGACAAGTTCACATCTGACATTAAGAATCAAAGAATGAACAAATCCTGACAATGCTGTGTGGTCTATGAGACGACGGTTCCTGCTGTGTTCACTCAAGAGGAACTGGGCGGCTGAGCCAGCTGGGTCTGAGGGAAGTCGGCCCCCACTAGTTCTTATCAGTCTTGGGAAGGAATGTGATTTCCTGATTTCATCTTTGAGAAAGTGGTCCAAAAACAGGGGTGTTCTGTCACCAGGGTGTCATCAATAGTCTGTTGTCAGGGTGGTCTGTCATCAGATGGTCTGTCATCAGGGTGGTCTTCTGTCAGATGGTCGTCATCAGGGTGGACTTTCATCAGATGGTCTGTCATCAGGGTGGTTCGTCATTGTTTGGTCTTTCATCAGATGGTCTGTCATCACGGTGGTCTTTCATTAGATAGTCTGTCAGGGTGTTCTTTCATCAGATGGTCTGCCATCAGGGTGGCTTGTCATTAGGGTGGTCTTTCATCAGATGGTCTGTCATCAGGCGTCTTGTCATAGGGGTGGTATTTTATCAGATGGTCTGTCATCAGGGAGGTCTTTCATCAGATGCTCTGTGATTTTGGGTGGTCTTTTGTCATATGGTCTGTCATCAGGGTGGTTTGTCATTAGGGTGCTCTTTTATCAGATAGTCTGTCATCAGGGTGGTCTTTGGTCAGATGGTCTGTCATCAGGGTGGTCTTTGGTCAAATGGTCTGTCATCAGGGTGGCTTGTCAGTAGGGTGGTCTTTTATCAGATGGTCTGTCATCAGGGTGGCTTGTCAATAGGGTGGTCTTTCATCAGATCGTCTGTCATCAGGGTGGTCTTTCATCAGGGTGGCTTGTCAATAGGGTGGTCTCTCATCAGGGGGTTCTGCTGTAACAACTTTCATCGTCCACTTCCATACCTGTACTAATCTGAAGCCTTAAGCGCTTCAGCAGCAAGTTAATTAGTAACTGGATTTTGCTGTCTTGTCAACTGCACAGGGTCACCTCAGGACAATCAAACTCTGTCGTAAGCCAACGCATATTTCAAAACTCTTGTCATATATAAACCTTTTGTCAAGTCAGTCCACAAAACCAGTCCCTACACAAACATCAAAACAAAAACACTAGTATCATGGACCACTCTAATTTATGAATATTAGACTAAAGAAAAATATAAAAAAGGAATGGTCAGAAACAAAAACAAAAAACAATTTTGTTTTATATAAATGCAAAATGGCAAATACCAGTGCCATATGGCAGCAAGCTGCACATACCACCCACCAACTATCATCTCCTAGCTGCTCAACAAGAGCCATACAAAAAAGCCTAACTCTTCGCAAAAAATGTTTGAGAATTTTCTGGAAAAAAAGTCAGAATGTCTCATTAGCAGAATGACAAGACAGAAAGAGCAAGAGGACTAAGCAGAAAAACAAGAGAGGAGACAGGAAAGGGGAATCAAATGACAGCCCTGAGATTCCAGACAGGGTGAGGGACATCAGACATCCTCCTTTGGAGGTGCGCTTCATAATAAAGTATTCATAATAAAAAATAATTTAAAAAAATAAAACGACACTTAACACAGAGAAACACACTGCGCTCTTTGGTCGCAGAATGACAGACCTAACTTGCCTACAGACGTCCACAACCTAACACGCCATGGAGCTTTTTCCTGGCAAATGTCCGCCACCTTTTGACAAAGTCACATTCAAGCCGAGTTATATCCAATCACAGTTTGGCTTTTTTAACATCAAAAGAGAATCTGACCTATCAGACAACAGCAAACACCAAAATGTTGAGAAGCGAAGCCTGTGAAGCAAAACCCAGCGACAAAGACAGCAGCATGCGACTGCTGAAAATCCCAAGCTGATGGAAGAAGTGGCAAGACGATGGGGAATCTGCAGGGCCAAAATCCGCACGGCCAATTTCTCACCAGTTTGTCCCAGTCTGTATCTGAGCCAACAAGCCTTGGAAAGAAACTGGCCGTGCCAATGGCGCTTAATTACCAACTAGGAATTACAAGTGGAAAACCGGGGCACATCCCTAACACAGGATGACCGCTGGTGGCCTATTTACATCCTCTGCATTTCCACACATACATGGCAATAGCAAGCTGAACATACATGTATGTACAGTGAATAAATACGTTTCTGATCACGGAAATGGGTAGGGAACAACTGCAACAGACTAAAATGCCAAGTCTGGACAAAGACTGTCCACATGCTCAAGACCATACCACTCACACAAGACAGCCATCAATCTCGTGTCAATAAAAACAACAGTAACACCACATTCTGTTCAGAATTTTCAGCTTTCTTGAAACTTTTCTCAATGAACTGTGACTGAAGAATGCTGAGCATCACAAATACACATGTAATTAAATGTAACCCAGTTCATGACGTCTCTCTCTCTCTCACTCTGACTGAAGAATGCTGGGAGTCACAATTCTAATGCTTGTCCACAAAGCCCATGGTGGAAACAGGAAATTCCCTGCGGAGGAGAGCCTTCAATCTGATACACTGTCTTAATCTCGTGGGGAGGGGTAAAAACAGACTACCCTCTCCCACCCCCACCAAGAAACAAACCACCATTCCTGTGCATCTGAAAATATGCTCTTATTTATCTTCCAATCTTACGCTGAGCACACTGTGCAAAAATAGGCCAGCTCTTGAACGCTTCCACTGAAACCCCTGGACTCTAAGAACTCATGGGTTCAAATAACGGTTCAAGGGAAAAACCTCTCCCCTGTCATTGGCAGGAGCTGCCACAAGGACCATTTTTGTCGTGGCAAACATGTGTTTGTCCCCACAAACATGTCTTTTGCAGCAACAAAAATATGCTTGCTATGACAAACCTTCTGTCATGACAAAATTATGTTTGACAGACAAAATATTTTTGTACTGACAAAATATTTTTGTCGCAACAAAAGACAAATATTTGTCATGACAAAAGACGTGTTTTGTCACAACGAACATGTGTTTGTCACAACAAAAGTAAGATTGTCGCAACAAAACTTGTTGCGACAAAATTATCTTTATATTTGTCGCAACAAAACGTCTGTCACAACACAAATATGTTTGCTGCGACAAACGTTATTTTGCGACAAGCATACTTTTTGCCACAACAGAAGATGTGTTTGTCGCGACAAAAATGATACTTGTGCCAGCTCCTGCCAATGATACCCCCCCCCCCCCTCACCCTCCACAGTCACAAGGACGTGGGCCACGTCTCAAGTCCTTCTGACATAACACCACCAAGGTAGCAGAAAACTGTTTTGCTGGTACAGTTCTGTAGAAATTCCACTAGTCAGTAACAGACAGCAGTCAGGCTGGGTAGCACAGCTCTGCTCCTGCTGGCTTACCCCTGGGAAAGGTGAGCCCAATGCTCTGGTGAAAAATATACCCAAGTCGGGACAATTCTGTGAAAAATGCACCCAGCTGGAACACCCAGGTATGTATACAAAAATATACAAAATTGTGCTTTTCTCCTGGCATGGAACAACTGCACATGGTTACTTAGAATATATCTTCTTCTTTTTTTAAAGGATAAAAAAAAGTAAAAAAAAGTTGGACACTCAACCTCCAGCATCTGTGGTCAGTTTCCTTGACCAAACTGAAGCCTCCTGACGAAGCCTCCTGACCACCTGCCAGCATAGAACTATACCCCTCTGCTATCAGTAACCAGATTTCTGGACCATAACGAGCAGTAATCGATCCACAGAAAAATGAAGAATGACGGCTGGAGACTAAACCAAGATGAAATTTAAGTGGTGGGCATCTCCAGACAAAATACTTTCTCTGAAGCAAAGTAGTTAATGACAGGAAGTGAAGGGATTTTAAAAAAAAGCACAAATGGGTTGGCTGAATGGTCAACCTTGAAGGTCAGAGGCCAAAACGCAAGTCATCACAAGTATGAGTCCAATGATTATCTGTTCATACATTACATATATAATGTTTGGAAAGGATTTGGGAAGAAAACACACAAAAATGAACAGGAATGGGGTAAAACAGTCCAAGTCCATAACTTGGCCTGAGCCTCAAGTCATGAATGTGTTCCTCTTTCTCATAAACATTCTTAATGCCCCCCTCCCCCCCTCTATCCCCACACCCCCATCCATCCTGAGAGAGAAAAAAAGGAAGATAAAAAAAGACGGAGCATGAAATCATGACTTTACCCACAATCTACCATGTCACAATCTACCATGTTAAAATATAAAAATCTGGTGACAAAATTCACACACAAAAAACACCTGTAGTTTATAAGGTAATGAAAATGAAAAAGCATGCAGCGAAGCTTTGACATCTTTCAGACAACACAGTTTCATTACACAACTGCAACTGGGCATATTTACACACATATATATACAACATTATGTCAACAACAATCATAATTAAGCTTATAGGCAAGAAGGAAAAGAAAGCAATATACACAGTGGAAACCTTGTAAGAACTCCCTTCCCTTGGAATTCCGCTCGAGACATAGCGGTGTGAAAAACCCTGCTGCATGCCTTGTTCTGTTTTGAGGTGCTGTTTCTGTCAGGTGAGTGATAATTCTGATGTCCCCGTCCATTTCTGTCACAAGGGAAGAGAAGGAGGTTGGTTCCACAGCACTCAAGTACAAAACGGTGATGAGAACTTGAACATTACAACTTTGATACTTTCTGGTAACTGGCTTGGAGATGATCAGTCCATCTTTTCATTCCTTCTGCAAGAAATAAATAAATTTTAATTTAAAAGGAAGAGAAGATATGGGTAAAATAGTGAGGAAAAGATGTGTGCAACACAATGTCTGAGTAAAGCAAACCTCAAACAAATCAATACAGATCAATGCATGCGTGCACGCACACACACAAATGCACAACACACACACACACACTCACTCACACGCACGCACGCACACACGTCCTTCCCAATGGAAACAACAAAAAGAGAAAAGACAACACATGACCAGCTGTACAAATGTCATGGAGAAGTATGGCTCCCAACCCGCTCCCTGACAAAGTACCAAACAAATCAAACTAAAGAATATGCCATATGGGGCATTTTAATGCAAATTTTAGCACAAAACAATGCATAAAAAAATTAAGCAAAATGTTTGGCTAATTAACATGCACGGAAAATAAGACCCCAACATACAAAATATTTTCTAATAAGGGAGAGAGAATTTTTTTACAAAAACAACAAGAAATAGGACAAAGCAAAATGAGTAAGATTCATAAAAACTGGGAAAATAAAGGCCATGGTGGCAGTCATGGAACCTAAATCGAACACACGAAGCTCAGCCGGAGTTACATCAAAGCCTCAAAATTTCACCTGCTTGCAATCGGAGAAATCTCTTTTTTTTTTTTTTTAAATGGCTAAGAACAGGAGAAACCAAGTGCGGGTTTTGGTTTTGTCATTCTGTTACTGCAAACCTGAAATTATGTCAAGGCTACTGACAAACAAGTATAAAACTGAGTAAAGATTTACTGTCTGGCAAATTCTTGGAACAGTTCTGCCTGGTGCCTACCCCCATTAGATAGCCGATGACATGGTTCCTACTCCCATTAGATAGCCAATGTCACGGTTCCTACCCCCTTTAGATAGCCAATGTCAAGGTTCCTACTCCTATTAGATAGCTGATGTCAAGGTTCCTACCCCTATTAGATAGCTGAAGTCAAGGTTCCTACCCCCTTTAGATAGCTGATGTCAAAGTTCCTACTCCCTTGAAACAGCCAATGTCAACGTTTCTACCCCCTTTAGATAGCTGATGTCAATGTTTCTGCCATGGACAAACTCACAGTAAGACCACTTCAAAGCATCATTATAAAGATGCACATATTTCTTTTTTATTTTATTTTGGGCAGTCAAAACCAGAATAGTTCTAGCCCCCCCCCCCCCCCCCCCCTCAACAACCCATGATGAAACAATGTACACAAAGATTACCCCCCCCCCCCACAGAGTTTTGATTCCATGATGTAAAGCAGGTTGCCAACTTACTGAACAGTGGACTGCTGTGAGGACGAGGAAACCCCATTTTGAGCCGATTTGGGGTGAAGCAGTTTGCGCAATATCACACACACAAGGATCATTGCCATGGGTAAAACAAACCCAATGTAGGATAGCGAGGAATACACCTGCAACACAGAGAACTGTCCGTCAGTTTCATCACACGCAAGGAATGCTGCTATGGGAATAACAAACCCAATGTCGGACAATGAAGACAGCACCTGCAACACAGAGAACTCTCAGTCGGTTTCACCACAGGCAGGTGTAGCGTCAGCAGATATCCTGTTGTTGTTGTGGTAGCGTTCCCCTACTAAATATGCTGGGGGTCATCCAGTATAATATGCTGGGGGGTCATCCAGTTTAATGAGCTGGGGGTCGTCCAGTATAATATGCTGGGGGTCATCAGGTATAATGTGCTGGGGGTCATCAGGTATAATATGCTGGGGGTCATCAGGTATAATATGCTGGGGGTCATCCACTACAATATGCTGGGGGTCATCAGGTATAATATGCTGGGGGTCATCCACTACAATATGCTGGGGGTCATCCAGTACAATATGCTGGGGGTCATCCACTACAATATGCTGGGGGTCATCCAGTACAATATGCTGGGGGTCATCCAGTACAATATGCTGGGGGTCATCCAGTACAATATGCTGGGGGTCATCCACTACAATATGCTGGGGGTCATCCAGTACAATATGCTGGGGGTCATCCAGTACAATATGCTGGGGGTCATCCAGTACAATATGCTGGGGGTCATCCAGTACAATATGCTGGGGGTCATCCAGTACAATATGCTGGGGGTCATCCAGTACAATATGCTGGGGGTCATCCACTACAATATGCTGGGGGTCATCCAGTACAATATGCTGGGGGTCATCCAGTACAATATGCTGGGGGTCATCCACTACAATATGCTGGGGGTCATCCAGTACAATATGCTGGGGGTCATCCAGTACAATATGCTGGGGGTCATCCAGTTTAATGAGCTGGGGGTCGTCCAGTATAATATGCTGGGGGGTCATCCAGTTTAATGAGCTGGGGGTCGTCCAGTACAATATGCTGGGGGTCATCCAGTACAATATGCTGGGGGTCATCCAGTACAATATGCTGGGGGTCATCCAGTACAATATGCTGGGGGTCATCCAGTACAATATGCTGGGGGTCATCCAGTACAATATGCTGGGGGTCATCCACTACAATATGCTGGGGGTCATCAGGTATAATGTGCTGGATGTCATCCAGTTTAATGTGCTGGGGGTCAGCCAGTATAATATGCCGGTGGTCAGCCAGCATAGTGTGCTGGGGGTCAGCCAGTATAATATGCCGGTGGTCAGCCAGCATAGTGTGCTGGGGGTCAGCCAGCATAATGTGCTGGGGGTCATCCAATATAATGTGCTGAGCTGGGGGTCATCCAGTATAATATCTGTGCTGGGGGTCATCCAGTGCAATATGCTGGGAGTCATCAAGGACAATATGCTGGGGTCATCCAGGACAATATGCTGGGGGTCATCCAGGATAATATGCTGGGGGTCATCCAGTATAATGTGCTGGGAGTCATCCCGTATAATGCGCTGGGGGTCATCCAGAATAATGTGCCGGGCCTGGGGGTCATCCAGTATACTATGCTGGGGAGCCTCCAGTATAATGTGTAACTGGGCACTGACAAATGCATTCCATAGAGTGAGAGAACTGTCTGTGTGGCCGTTTTTTACTACCCCACCATGGGCAGCCACATGCCATCTTCGGAGGATTTATTTTCATTTTCTGGAGGGTGGGTGCTGCTAGGCAAGGGGCTTATCCTTGAACACAGCCCCACCCCCCCCCCACCCCCCACATCATGCAGTGCAATAACAACATTTCAAAGAAGCCCTGGTGTTCTTGCTGGTGTCTGTGCTGTGACACAGCCAAGCCATGACACAGAAGGTATATGTATATGTCACCGGAAGAACAGCGAATGATGACACACCAGAGTGACAAACAAAATATTACACACAAT
>OY757555.1:2055606-2102486 GCA_963584105.1 Alviniconcha strummeri | reverse complement strand
CCCAAAAGGTTTAAGTCCGCAGCATAAAATCTGCCCCCAAAAGGTTTAAGTCCGCAGCATAAAATCTGCCCCCGAAAGGTTAAGTCCACAGCATAAAATCTGCCCCCAAAGGTTTAAGTGCCAAGACTATAGAAGCAACATCAGCTGAGGCACGCATGTGAACATCTGGGTAAAAAACGAGTTCTTGTACAAAGATTTTGAATTTAACAAAACGATTTAAAATGATCTCAAACAAAAATGACAATTTTGAAAAGATTTTGGTTTATTTGCGCTGGTGCAAACATTCTGAGTGGTGATAAGAGAAACATGGCTTGCTCCAATCTGACTTGTCTACGTGGCTAAGAACATACCGGCATCTGTGCACCAACAGAAATGCTGCCAGTCACCTGACAGTTTCCAGAGACCTAGGGCATCGTCAGCCACGGTGGTGTTGGAGAAGGAATGCCATAAACCAAAGCGTGGAGTCTGAGCGCTAAAATCACCATTACCTTTTGAACCTCATCTCTTCACCTCACATATATTTCAAGGCATCTCCCACGTGACAGCTAGAACACAGCTTAATTACCATGCTTATCTCTGATGTAACAGCTAGAACACAGCTTAATTACCATGCTTATCTCTGATGTAACAGCTACAACACAGATTAATTACCATGCTTATCTCTGATGTAACAGCTACAACAGCTTAATTACCATGCTTATCTCTGATGTAACAGCTACAACACAGCTTAATTACCATGCTTATCTCTGATGTAACAGCTACAACACAGCTTAATTACCATGCTTATATCCGATGTAACAGCTACAACACAGCTTAATTACCATCTTATCTCTGATGTAACAGTTAAAACACAGGTTAATTACCATGCTTATCTCCGATGTGACAGCTACAACACAGCCTAATTAGCTTATCTCCGATGTGACAGCTACAACACAGCTTAATTAGCGTATCTCCGATGTGACAGCTACAACACAGCTTAATTACAATGCTCTCAACAAAACTCCAGAAAGAAGGCCAACAGAGACTGATATTTACCTGTCGTTCACACATGGTGTAAACAAACTCCAGAAAGAAGCAGACATAGTAACCAGAGTCCAGTCCATGCCACACGGCCAGGTAAAATAGCGTTGCACACTGTGACACCAACTTGTTACCCAGGAAACGCAATCGCTTGAAAATATACCTGGAACAAGCATCATGAAGAATAACACTGAAGAATAACACTTTTAACAATCTACCTTATACCTAGAACAAGCATCATGAAGAATAACACTGCAAAATAACACTTAATCTACCTTATACCTGGAACAAGCATCATGAAGAATAACACTGCAGAATAACACTTAATCTACCTGATACCTGTAACAAGCATCATGAAGAATAACACTGCAGAATAACACTTAATCTACCTTATACCTGGAACAAGCATCATGAAGAATAACACTGCAGAATAACACTTAATCTACCTTATACCTGGAACAAGCATCATGAAGAATAACACTGCAGAATAACACTTAATCTACCTTATACCTGGAACAAGCATCATGAAGAATAACACTGCAGAATAACACTTAATCTACCTTATACCTGGAACAAGCATCATGAAGAATAACACTTAGTCTACCTCTTGCATCATATTGCTTTCACATACCATGACGCTTGCAGCGTAAGTTTATGCAGAGGCATGCAAACATGCCTGACTGCTGCAGTCAGAGGTAAGTGTGAAAGCTGTAGTGCAGACACAGCCAATGCATTTGCAGCCTTGAATTCTTAATCACAAAGCAACTTACAAAGAAAACAAAAAAGACTCGATCGAAAAGGGTTTCTTCATGTGAACACAGAACTAATGCAGTGTTGTTATTTTGATTTGCAAATACCGGAGTGGTACACTGGGATGTTTACGTAGGGTATGTGCAAAATATATAAAAAGGATGGACACCAGTTGAGTTGTTCACCCCCCCCCCCCACCCCCCACAAACTCACAAAACACGTTACGCCAGTTGGATGGCATATGTGAGCACTGTGTGGTTCACATAAACTCTCCCCAATCAAAACAAGCACCACAAACTGATACACAAGCAGCAAACAGCTGCAACACCAATCACTTGACAATGGCGGCTGGTCAAATATACAGATCTTATTGTCACACACATGCACGCACGCACGCACACACACACAAACATTGTAACACTGACATATGTATTTTTACACACACACACACACACTGTGACATATATTTTTACACATGTAGATTATCACACACACACACACACACACACACGCACACACAAGAGTTACGAACACACACACTGTTACAAACACACACACACACACTGTTACAAACACACACACACTTACTTGGCCATCCACAAGTTGGTGTTGCAGTTAAAGGAGCGTATGTTATGCTGAAGCGTGCACCCAGTTTCCAGCTGCTTCACACGCACATTGGTGCATGCATCCCACTGTGGAACATTGTTGTTGTCCAGGTTGTTGTAGCTCAGGCCACAGTATATGATAGCACCTTCCTGCCAAAAATAGAACTTAAATAATAATAATAAAAGAAAAAGAAAATACTTAGATGGGTCGCATAAAAATTATAAGATGAAGCTACATCTTCACATAATTTCAACTGCGCATACAAAACCTCAAATGACTTACTGTAGTCATGCGCCTTTTTAAAATGCTCTGTAGTCATGCCCCTTTTTAACATCACCTTCTTATGACCCTTTATTTTGTTTTTCTTCTTTCTTGCTTCCGAGAAAGGATTCTCGCAGCAAAGATCTCTGTCAAAAACATGCATAATATTTTTGCCATCATCCTAGCTGTGCGATGGTAACCCTCCAGAGGACGTACCGTAAGCAGCCAGGACCCGATGTATTTGTTGAGGCAAGTCTTGCCCCATATCATCAGCACCAGACACTTGAATGGAAGCCCCCTTTCCTGCAGATAAATATAAAAAAAAGCCCTCGTGGTTACACATGTGGTGGCTTGCATGAAGAGAGACAGACAGACAGACAGACAGACAAAGAAAGAGAAAGACACTGACATGGACATATTTAAGATTCACACACATAAAAGATTCAAAAGAACGATTATTTATTATGAAATAATAAAGCAAGCACTGAACACAACCAACACTAAAAGATAAGTTGCTTCACCTCTGATATAATTTTTCATTGTTTTTTTTAACTGTTTCACTGTTGTTTAAGTGTCGTTTTGTGACCTGAGGAAGGGGATTTCCCTAAAAATGTGCATCATGTTATCTATGTCATAATAAATAAGCGTTCTTCTGAATCTTTTATGTGTTTGGATTTTATTTTAGAACGCTAGCAGTCATTCTTGCTTCAGATTTAGTTTTTTTGTTTTTTTACTGACACACTTAACTGAATAGACCAACAGCCTCTTTTAATGGGGGAACAAGAGAATCACAAAACCCGAAATATACATTCAATAACATCTTCAATGGAACCTGCAGTGGGCTAATGCAATATCTTCCAATAATTATATATTCATTACAATGTCCACGTAAGCACATATGTTTGCAGAGGGGCTCTATGGACATCCAAACAGGGTGGTGCACAAGTATTCGCATCCAACTTATATAACCTTAAATTAAATGCACACACTAGGAATTTGGCAACATTCAAGAGAGAGAGAGAACTTGTGAGAGAGAGAGAGAGAGAGAGAGAGAGAGAGAGAGAGAGAGAGAGAGAGAGAGAGAGAGAGAGAGAGAGAGAGATGCACACAGACAGATAGAGACAGTGAGACAGAGATTAGTTATTGGTTTTTAACACCCAGTCAACATTACAGGTCATATCACAGTGAGAGAGAGAGAGACAGACAGACAGACAGAGAGAGCCAACCAGCCAGACAGACAGACACAGAGCAACTCACAGAGAGAGAGAGAGAGAGAGAGAGAGAGAGAGAGAGAGAGAGAGAGAGAGAGAGAGAGAGAGAGAGAGAGAGACAGACAGACAGACAGACAGACAGACAGACAGACAGACAGAGACAGAGACACACACAGAGAGAGAGAGAGAGAGGGGTGGGGGAGACACACACCAAAAATGAAACGCATTTTAAAAATCTGCCATGACTAGCTAAAATTCAAAAGCCCTAAAAAAAAAAAAAAAAAAAAAAAGGGGGGGGGGGGGGGGGGGGGGGGGGCACCATCCCCAGGTTAAACAGGTATGATATGCAAAGCTCAGCAGAACTTAACATCTAGAGTTTCAAAGATTTTACTGAACTCTCCTAGCACATACCATCAGTGCAAACTTTCACCTCATGCATTCCCATATCACACAGCAATAGGTAATGGGTGAGAATTCTAATTACCAGATCCATAATTAACAGAATGAAGACTGCAGTGAAAAGAAGTCACACTTATGCTGAATTGTGGAGATTTTCAAGAGGGATCTCAGGGATGAACTGTTTCAGAAACACACTCCAAGCCTCACTCTCTGACACCAGAACTGGCTATGCCACTGAAGGGGCACACTTTACACCAGCAAAGCTGCCCACCAACGCTGTCAGCACCCTCACAAAGGTATGGGTACCAGTAAGATTGTAAAAGTGGCATACTGTCAAAGCATGCATGTAAACATGAGGTAATGGATGAACAACGAATTCTGTCTTAATTCAATCTAAAAAAAAATGAAAAAAATGTCTGTTTTAAAAATTAATTTGTGATGTTGTAAGCAACATGTACAGTTATAAAAGAAACGCCTGACATAATCTGAGTTGTCTCTTACAAACTTACTGCTATTTGAGCACTAACAAAAACCTGTCAGTTAGCTGACATTTTTGGAGACCTATGGCATAACCAGTTATGCAGGAGTTGGGGGAAGGTTGTCGTAAACCAGTGCAGGGAGTTGGTTTCAGGCAGTGAACTACTGCTGCACCCGACTTAAAAGTCTCGAGGAATAAGAACAACTGGTACTTGACTGAAAAAATTAAAGGTGTGATTACTCTTTTAATTCGTGAATGTACTTGACTGAAGAAATGAAAGGTGTGATTACTCTTTTAATTCGTGAATGTACTTGACTGAAGAAATGACAGGTGTGATTACTCTTTCAATTCACAAACATACTTGACTGAAGAAATGAAAGGTGTGATTACACTTTTAATTTGTGAACAACCGTAACAGCATAGTCAGATGGGATGTTTGTCAACCACAATGCTCTGAACAGTTACTGAAATCTGTCAGTATGTCATCCCTGTTTTACCAACTTTTGTCTGTAACAACTAAACCTGTGGCTTCAGTAGCATGTGACAACTACTTTTGTTTGAAAAAGATTGCCCTAGAGGAAGTCTTCTGTGACTATACCAAATACATGTGTTTTGTCTTGTCTTACACTTCCGCCACCAGCAACTGCAACAGCATCAGCAGAACACAACCGTCCAGCTCACAAACTTTGAAATTTACCAAACTTGTGTTCAATAATACTGACACGCACATGCAAAAATTTCGTGCAATAACAACATAAATAAAAAAGCAAGAATAAAAAGCAAAAAAAGCAGATGGTTAAAATTTGAAAAGCGTGTCAAAAACCAAACAATAAAAGGTTCAAAAGAATGTGTATTTGCATATTGCGTGTCTGTGTCATAACAAATAGGCGTTCTTCTGAAGCTTTTTGTGTTTGGATCTTGTTTCAGAATGCTAGCAGTCATTCTGTTTCAGATTTTTTCATGTCAAAAACACAAAAGACAGCTATGTATGTGGTGAGATTATTTGGTAGGAGGAGAATTAAACAGCGTCTGAGAGAACACCAACACTGAAGTCCTTGCAAAACTAAAGGGGTTGGTTCTGGTGTTACCTGAAATGCTGGTGATTGAAGGTACTCATCAGGGAAGAACAGGTAGATAGCTTGAAATGCTCCAATGTAGGTAATCCCCAATAAAAAGCGTTCCAATGCAGGCTGTTGACTAAACGAAACAAGGTAGCATCATGCGCCAGTCACTTTCTGACTCAACAACAACAACAAAAGCAACACACACACAAACATATCTTGTCTTACTTAAACTTAGACAATACAGGATCTTTCGCCTACAGATTCATCACATTGATAGTCACACACACCATCTGAAAAGACTTGAGTCTTTTTTCTGTGGCCTATCAATTAAACACTGAAATGGATATTTCAGAACAAACTAAAACATCAAAAAGCACTACAGGAAAAGCATTCACTCAGTTGACTCACATTCGAAACTAAGTAGGCAAGGTCCTCCCCACCCCTCGAATTTTCCTACGAAAGTAAAAAGGCCAACAACTGTTACCATTATGCTGAGTTTTTTGGTCTTTTTCAAGATACTGCTTTAGACAACAAGAAACTGTCAACACTGTTTTGTTTTTCTGTTCTCCTCAGAGACAGAAAACATGGCAAAACACATTACACTCAAGGTTGATGTTCCGTAGCAAGACAATTATACAGTGTGACCTGGGTGATTAAGAAGTTGTCAAGAAAACATCTTTCACTTTTCTGATACTGCAGTGACCATGAACCAGACCATTAAGAGCTCTTACTTGTAACAGTCTCTGGAAAACTGCCAGCCTTCAGGTTTGAACTTGTAGGTACATACCAAGCGACCTAGAAATAAATGCCTACACACCAAATTCACTGTCATTGCTCAGTGATTCATCAGTTCTTATTGTGGTTCACAGATCGTTTCTCTGTAAACTGAAAATTACGAGGGGTCGCTTTGTTGTTTACTTTTTACTCAGCAACAGCTTCATGTGTGGGAGTTGCGTTCACATGTGAAGCAGTCCCATATGTGAGGTTTAGACTCCACTGGGCCAGACACTTCCAGAGAAAACACGGCTTTCACTTCCCCCTTTTCCAGTACCTTTGTGTCAAGGTCATACAGCTGGCATGACTGGGTAAAGCTCCATAATTTTAAACACATTCTGAGGTAAGAAAGACCTTGTACACTGCAAGAATGAGGCTTTTGTCAAGGCCACCCAGAACTGACCTCACATCCAGACAACCCGATGACTGGGTGAATGCTGACCTTTGCATGGACTCACATTTGTTGTTTTTGTTGTTGTTGTTGTGCAAGTTAAATACCAGCAAATAAGTAAGCGGTGAAACCTATCACCCATTCCAAAGGTGTTACACTTTCATGCGCAAGCAAGCTGTTACAGTATTTCAGAAGCTTGTTTTTTGTTGTTTTTGTTTGTTTTTTTGCCCAGTCAACCAGGATGAATTTTGAGAATCCCCTAGCGTACCTGTTTGGGGGGCCCCTTGTCCTGGGGTCAGAATATTCCCCGTTGACAAAATTGAGATAACGTCGCATGCAGTACTGAAACAGATAAACAAAAATGAGATTGTGTTTGACACAGTAAAAGCACAAACAGTGCATTTCCCATCAACAAAACTGAGACAGTGTCACATGCAGTACTGAAACAGACAAACAAAAATGACATGGCATTTCATACTGTAATGAAACAGAGCATTTTCACTATATTTCAGATTAATAAAATTGAGACCATGTTCCATTCAGTATTGAAAGAAAACAACGCTTTTTCCATCATCATAACTGAGTAATGAAGCTGAGTATTTCCTGCTGACAAACCAAGTCTGTGCTTCATACAGTCATTGATTAAGCGCAGTTATTTCCCACTGACAAATTTATTCAGTTGGTGCTTCATGCAGTAACAAAACAATCAGAGGAGTCTCTTGTGTTGAGAACATAACTAAAGTATGTTGGACTCAAGGCATGAGGCTTTAAAATGCCTATGAGATAAGATACATCTATATGTAAGCATACAATTCAGCATTTCATGCACAACATTATGCAGCAGTATGCCTAGACTGCATGCTAAACTGAAACAACTGTGGGATAAACAAAAAACTGTGAGCAACACCTGTCTGGCAATGGCATAGAAAAATCATTCTAAGTTGGGTACAAAGCCTATGTTTATAGTTAAATTATGATGATACAAGCAACATTAAAATCTCGCTGTCAGTACAAGATTGCAACTCTTGCTTACCGCCATTTTGATGGGTCTTTACCTCTTTATCTTTCTTCATCTCTCTGCACTTATGAACCATCTCACTCTCTCCGATCTTCTAATGAAAAGCTGCTCAAAATTCCAAAGTGAAATCTCAAATCATTTGGACAATGTTCTTTCAGTTTCATGGCACCATCTCTCTGGAATTCTCTGCCGGCCACTCTAAGAAATGTACCAACATTGTCTCAATTCAAATCGCAGCTAAAAACCTTCTTGTTTGCACAGGCCTTCCTGTAGAATCTGAAGAAATCTCTGTGTGTGTGTGTGTGGCAGTTGAATGCAGATGGATGCACATGGATAGGGAAAGTGGAAAGGGAAGGGGGAGGGGGGGAGAGTATGAGAGATCTAGGCAAGAGGAGGCACGGGTTGGGTGGGCGATAAGACAGATTCAAATTGGTGTTGTTGTCTGAGATCATTAAGTTAATATTTGGTTAACTATTGTATGAGTGGACGAGCGGAGACTGGTGTGCATGTGTCATTGTGTGTGTGTGTATATATATATTGTTCGATAGGCGATAACGGTAATTTAAGTTACAATAATTAAGGTTTTGTTTGCTGAAATGAATGTTAATGTAGTTTTTGTGATAAGATGTTTGTACAGCGCAGTGAGTTTAACTCTGGTTAAAGAATAGCGCTTTATAAGAATTATTTATTATTATATTATCACTCTTTGACCATCTGTCCAGCCCCATCCCACCACCAATCAAGTAAACACTCCACATGTTTATGTGTGTGTGTGGATGTGTGAGTGCATGTCCATGAATGACTGTGTGCATAAGCATGTGTGTGTGTGTGTGTGTGTGTGTGTGTGTGTGTGTGTGTGTGTGTGTGTGTGTATGCTTGCTTGCTTGTGTGTTCAGAGCAGTGCTTGCCTCCCTAAATTTATGTTCAGACATTATTTCTGCATTATGATGATGATCTCTTTTATATAACGCTATTCTCCACTCCTGAGCAGACTCACTGCGCTCGCATGAGCAAATGGCTTTTGCATAGCATGTTTTTTAATATCCACCAATGTGGTGTACTTATAGTGCTGGCATAGCTGGTGCCACATGAAACTGCTGCCATCTCGGCGTGTTCTGTGTACACCATACAACCATGCACCAAGTCACATCATGCAAAGCCACGTACATTAGGTGCATGCATGTTTAGCTGTTACCTGCCACCTGCACTTTTGGCAGAATGACTGGGATCTTTTACCTGCTGCTGCAGTAACACAGGGGTGGAGCACATACCAAAACAAGAGTCAGCACATAAAGTTGACTCCGGAGAAGAAATTTTTCCAGCTGCTCCTGCAGGGATTTGAACCAGTGACCTTTCAGGCATGAGTCCAGTGCTCTAACCATTGAGCTATCCCCGCTCCCCTATAAAGTTATATGCCGTATTCCTCCCACCCCACTCCAAATCACTATCTTCTACTTCTGTATAATTCAGCATGCTAAATAACCCGTGGCAGCTGCCTCACCACCTCTGACATGCAATACCTGCGGTCCAACGAGGAATCCACCAAAGAAGTAGCACTGTCCAAACAGCTCCAGGAAACTAGGACTTCTTGTCAGAGCAGACTCCTGGGCTTCAGCTGGAATCGGTCTCTGTCAATCACACACATATTAAATAATATTTAAATAATGCATTCTCTGAGGTAAACATATTTTTTTTTATTTTTTTTTAAAGATCAGTCTCCATCAATTGTATGAAGATCTAATCTCCAAGTTCATGTGTAAATGTGTGTGTACATGGGCACATGTGCACGTGAGTGCAAGTGCAATGCATGCCCCTACAGTTTATTTTCATCAAAAAATAATAAAGCTGTTGTGAATCATGCTGCCTTGCCGATTCCTACACTCGCATTAGTGGCAGGCTATTGACCGAGTTCAATCAAAAGAACTAACAAACAAACAAAACAAAGAACCCCTACCCATCCACCCACTTCCCCACCTACCCCCACCCCACACTGCACCCTCCCAAAT
The DNA here is from genome assembly GCA_963584105.1 of Alviniconcha strummeri. Classification (NCBI taxonomy): domain Eukaryota; kingdom Metazoa; phylum Mollusca; class Gastropoda; family Provannidae; genus Alviniconcha; species Alviniconcha strummeri. Next base: position 2,092,508 of record OY757555.1, on the reverse strand, counting down.
GGACTCACTTTCTGTCCGTCGTAAAGATCAAAGGCCACAGCGGTCAGTCGCAAGGTCAGCACACAGTGAGGCATTGTCCAGGAAATGTTGTACTCCTTGCCGCTGACCACCTCAAAGTAGTAGCCAATCACAAGGTACAGCTGAAATAGCCAATCACAAGGCACAGCTGAAATAGCTACCACAAGATACCGCTGGAAACAGCCAATCACAAGGTACAGCTGAAACAGCCAATCACAAGGTACAGCCAAAATGGCCAATCACAAGATGCAGGTGAAATAGCTGCTACAAGACAGAGCCGAAATAGCCAATCACAAGGTGCAGCTGAAATAGCTACCACAAGACACAGCCAAAACAGCCAATCACAAGGTACAGCTGAAATAGCTAGCACAAGATACAGCTGAAATAGTCAGCCACAAGGTACAGCTGAAATAACTGTCACAAGATACAGCTCAAATAGCAGATCACAAGGTACAGCTGAAATAACTGTCACAAGATACAGCTCAAATGGCAGATCACAAGGTACAGCTGAAATAACTGTCACAAGGTACAGCTCAAATAGCAGATCACAAGGTACAGCTGAAATAGCCAACCAAAATGTTCAGCTGAAACCGCCAATCACAAGTTTGGCTGAGTTTGACAGATGCTGTGAATTTTAAAAGCTGCAAGATGGACACATGAGTCACGAAGATACATGAAACGAAGCAAAAGCCTGTATGTTGGCAATGGTGTCTGAGCTTCATCTTTTTGGAAATTCAAACTGGAAATTTTGCCGAGTCATTTACCCTGTGGGCACCCTAAAACTCAAAGAACTTCATTCTTAGGGATTCAAACTGGAATTTTGGAAAGTTGTTATCCTGTAAGCAACCTAACAAAATCTAACACTCAGATGAGGACATTTTGGATTTAGGATTTATTTAATATGCTTTTATTTTTGAAGAATCAACACACAAGGGTAAGTAAGCAAATTGGTGTTTTACACCCAGTGAACCGGTGCGGTAATATCAGGGCAAAACCCACAAGGGAGTTAATTAGCGTTAAAAATTCGTAACACATATACAACAACAAAGACCTGAATCACCTATAGTAACTCACACCTGGCATGCATGTTTCTCATTTGTTTTTATTTTTAAGACAAAGAAACTGTTGGATATACAAGAACAATGCATTTGCAAACTGGAGAAAATGCAAAAAAAGCTGAAACTTTTGTGTGTTTGTTATTCATTTTTAAAGTTTTATCCCCGGATCATTTGACAGTGACTTTCCTTTGCATAGGATTACATCTAGAGAAAAGGCAATGGTTGTCTGAGGCCAAGTGGGTTAAATGAAATTTTCAACCTTTGCTGTGACTTTGACCTTAAACACAGCAATCCAACATTCTCACTGGACACTTCAGCTTATATTTGACCATCTAACTAGGTTTGGTTGCAATCAAATTCTTAGTTCAAAAGATATAGAAAAAAGTCATAGTTTAAGCAGAAGTCTTCACTGTGACTGTTCAGAAGACAGAGTCAAAAAAACAAAGGTCATAGTTTAGTTAGACATCTTCACTGTGACTTTAGCTGTGAAGATAGCATCCCAATGTTTCCACATGACACTCCAGCATGATGATGCACCACAAGTTTGGATATCCTTTTTAAGGATTAAAGTATTACTGTATTGTACTGTACAAAAGGTTGAGTGGCTGAGAAGGTATCTTCCAGACAAAGATTCAAACAAACTGACAAGATGGGGAGATGGACCAAGGGATATGGCAATTCCAGGATCTCCCTTCCTATCATTGGTGGGAACTGCTACAAGTATGATTTTTGTCATGACAAAACACATCAGAATATCTTTGTCATGACAATCATGTGTTTGTTGCGACAAGCATATTTTCATTGCGACAAAAGATGCGTTTCGCCATGACAAACATGTCTGCTGACGTTTGCTGTGACAAAAATCACATTTGTGGCAGCTCCCGCCAATGACACCTTCCAACTTTGTGACAACTTTTACAAGGAGTATGGTTTCAAGGTTTCACTGAGCTTTTTTACCTCACATCTTCTCTCAGCATGAAAAAAGTCTGGCAAGCATCGGGTGTGCCTACTGTGAGAATGTTCAGCGCAGTACTCACAGTGTTGAATATGAAGGCAAACCCCACAGAGAATCTGGTCCCCCCAGCCACCCTGAGCAGCACAAAGATGATGGAGATGTTGATCAGAGAGTGGGCGACATCCAGCCCTGGAGACAGCAGAAGAACAAACAGTGAGGAAAACCAAACACTCATAATCCATTCCAATTTCCATATATAATAATATCACTTTCAAGTCATTTGATTTTGTACTTGTTGGTGTATTCAAGCCTGTTTCACATGTTTTCCAGTCAGTTTCAAAACTTTGCTGCAATACTCATTCTCTATGCATCTTGTCATCACCACTCCACATTTGTTGTTGTTGAAAAAAGTGCACCAATTACCTGTTTCAGAGTGTATTCAGCACAGTTGCTATCATATGCTTCAGTGGCATAAATGGTTCTGGTCCTGCTTATCTCACTCAGCTGCTACATGTCTACAATAGGTCTCGTACACCATTCTCTTCTAAAACCAGCATGTTCAAAATCAAACAATACAGACACAAGACTTATGGCTTTCGCACTTTCTCTTACTCTGGACCCCACATTTTGGATTAATTTCTACAAGACACTATGCAGTGCTCAACTTGACTACATTAAAAAACTTATAACTTCCTCTTTCTCACAATACTTCCATCCCAACCGACATCACATCTAGTTTTCATTATGGTCATGTGCGTGTGTGTGCATGAGTGTTGCTTGTGTGTGTACGGATCAGATTTCCCATTCACTCTCTATCACAGCCTTTCTCCCTGATTTCAAAACTAGCCTTTTCTACCCAGTGTTGCCTCTATGCTTTGCGCTCATGACGCTTACTTGATGGATGTGGGTTCTTTTTCTGGTTTAAATCATACTTTATGGAAACTGTATCACTGCAATCAGTGGGACTGTGCCTGAGCGTGTGTAAAGGAACTTTGTCTAAGGGTTTATATGTATCCCGAGCATTCAGGATGTCACTGCCAACGAGCAGATCACAAATGCACATTATTAATATTATTACAGTATCTTTGTACTTGTTGATGAATGGAAAGGTGGATGGATGGGTTGATAGATCACTGGAAGGCTGGATGGGGTTTGACGGACTGATCAGGATGGACTGAATGGGAAAGACTGTGTTTTATCTAATGGCCCAGATCAGACAGTTTAGCTCAATGGGGTATGGACAGTCTGGGTAGATATGATACAGACTGGATGGGTGTGACACTGTGAGGCCTGCAGAATAATTCTAATTCCTACAAAACAACTAGGTACAATTAGCTGAACATTTAGTATACATGTGCTATTTTCTAATGTTGTGCTTAGGATTTTGCCCTAGTACTAGAACATGTTCAAATAACTGTCGAACAAGCAGCTAACATGTAGAACATGTGCATTGCACTTGATGCGCTGCATTATGAGTCTCCACTATCAGCAGCAACAGCTTCTCTACAGCACTAATCTTAAATTATCTCCCTTTCGTTCTCCATTACAGACCTTTTGAAACTTTTTGTCTTCAACACTAGTATTCAAAACTGACGTTTTCAATCCAGTATTACCTCTTTTCAATGTCCTTTTTGGTTGTCTACCTTTGTGTGTGCATGTTATTTACTGGCATTGAGGGTACATGTGCGCACAGTCTTTTGTGGATAGTGTTTGTGTGTGCTTATGATCATGTGAATGCATGTGCATTCATCATACTTTGTGCGAGTGTATGTATTTTTATGCCACTGCTTGTTGTGCAAATACTTGTGTTGCAAGTTATTCTTGAAGTTTTAATGTGCTTTGCAGCATCCCTATGCGCATCCCCATATATGTGTGCGTGATGTGTTTGAACACATCATTATGTATTCGTGCATGTGCGCATGTGAGCGTGCAAGCCATCCAGTGAATGTGTGTGCATGTATGTTTTAAAATACTTTTGTACTGAAGAAGTTAATTTATATTCACATATTTTTATGCAACTGATTTTTGTACAAGTATTTATGTGCTGTGTGTTCTTCTTTAGTAAAGTTGTGAAGCACTCTTAGTCTTAACTCCCAAGAGTCTCTGTGAGCCCTCTACAGATCCCCTGATATTATTGTTACATACCTGTCAACCCCTTTGGGGAGTAAACCTTAGTCCAGAGTTTGTGAACCTGTATTTTCCTCATGCAGGCTGGGGTCTTTTGTTTTTCGTTGGTGGCAGCGGCATTTTGAATTCCAACCAGTACATGTGGCAGTGGAAAGAAGAAGCAATATTGTGTGAAATACACATGCGTGACTTCAAATCTCACTGCCAACAAGATTTCTTAGTCTATCGCACTAGGCCAGTCCGTGTGCATTTGACGATGACGTGTGCTGGCTGCTCGTTCGACAGTTTTCCAATCTTTTTGCTCAGTTTTTGAAACAACAAAATCTGACGAAAATGATGTTTTCCTGCATCCATTTTCCAATATGGCCATATCCCCCAAAATAATGACAGAAAAAGAGGACATGATATCGGTAAACTGTATGGGTTGACAGGTATGTTATTATCATCATAATTTCCACTTAACAGTTCTGTGTGCACTTCTTTCTACACTGGAGTACCAACCAAAGTTGAAGTAGCACTGCAGAAGTCCTGTCATAATGAAGTAGATGTGCTTGACGGGGGCAGGCTGGTAATACATGAAGGAACTGCGATACAGCATGGCCAGCGGGTACCCTGTCAACAAAATAATACTGTTTAAATAAACCACCTATTTCTGCACGCAGGTCAGCAGTGCTGGTACTGTGGTAGTGGTACTCTATCATGTATACGCAGCAGCAGGGCGACGACAGCAGCCTACCACAATGGGTACCCTGCCAACAAACCTATCGCATATTAACATAAATATAATAATATATAAATAATCATAATGGCAATTTTTATCTATAGCACCTACCTTGCAGCTCACACACATAATGTACAGCTCACACACATAATGTACACCAAAATGGAAAACGTTATCAATATCAGCTATTTATCTCTTTCGTTACTGTATATCTGCTGACCATTACTACCCTTGAGTCCTGACGGCCGCTTTAGCGGGCCACACCCTTTCCCTCCTCTCAGCCCGGTGGGCCGCTAAAGCGTGGTAACGGGATCTCGTGCTGCTATTTACGTTTCCCCTCCCTGAACTTAAAGGGTGCTAACGGGACCAGCTGGATTTGTTTTAATTTGGCTGGTATGGCTTACCCTTCCCGTGAGAAAGTAGCCAAGGTCCAAGTTTTGTTTAATTTACTGATTCTGTCACTAGTTTTCTCTGCCACTTTTCTGCAGCAAAATGGCAAAGGAAGACGCAGACCAGTTTTCGGATGATGAAATTTATCAGGATATTGGTGATGATTTTGATTTGTTGGATTTGAATGAAGAGGAAAGGGCTGAATTAGCAGCTTTTGTGAATAACCATGATAGTGATAGTGACAGTGGTGATGAGCTTGATGATGAGAATTTGCCGCTGTTTCCCCACAGACGCCCGCGATTTGAATGGACAGGTGGAAATTATGTTCCGCCAGCACAGAATGACAATCGCCCAAAGTATTCTAGGCGTTCAGGTCCCATCCGTGTTCTTGATGCGTCAATCACACCATTGGAGTGTTTCAGCCTTTTCTACACAGAACAAATCTTTCGAGATCTGGTAGATTTTGCAAATGAGAACACAAGAAGAAGAAAGGAAAGTGACCCTGACAACAACAAGGGAGATTGGAAAATGTTGACGGTGGATGAGTTGAAGGTGTACTACGGCCTTGTCACCATGAAGGACATCATCAAACTGGACAGAGATGCCCACTACTGGCACCAAGGGGGTAAGCACTTCCTCCTCTACACTAGATTTGGAAATGTCATAAGTAGAGACAGATTCTTTCAATTCCGTTGATACCTCTACTTTGTAGACCCAAGGGATCCCGTCAACGCTGCCGACAAACTGCACAAAATTCGATATATTCTCAACAGTGTGCATCAGAACTTTCAGGATGAGTATGTGCCACATGAGCATGTCATGGTGGATGAGGCAATGGTGCCCTTCAAGGGTTGTCTTGGGTTTAAACAGTTCATGAAGGACAAACCCGTCAAATTTGGAACCAAACTGTGGGTGTTGGCTGATTCTGTGACAGCCTACTGTTACAACTTGGAGGTCTACACAGGTAAACATGGACAGCAGATCAACAGACTAATGGGACTTAGTGCTCGAGTTGTCATTGGACTCACAAAGCCCATTCATAACTTTGGCCATATAATTTACACGGGTAACTTCTACACGTCGCCCATTCTGGCGAAATACCTGGCGAGTCAGAAGACCTACCTGTGTGGGACAATGTGTCCAAACCGTCTCGGCTATCCTGCTGACATGGTAAAAACAAATGCAGAAGTCTGACGTCTCCCTTGAGGTAGTAGCGACTGGCGTCAATGTGAAGATTCCAGCATGCTGGCGACAGCATGGAAGGACAAACATATGGTCTACTACCTGTCCACTGCCCACGCACCTCATGAAGAAGAACCACAGAGCATCACCCGACGGCAGAGGGATGGCACAGAGGTCGAGCTCCCCTGTCCTCCTACTGTGGCTGCCTATGCCCAGTATATGAATGGGGTTGACAAACTGGACCAGATGGCAAGGCAGAACAAGTCGAATAAGTGCATGAAGTGGTACCGACGAGTGGAAACTAAACTCATGGAAACCAGCCTGGACAATGCTTACGTCATCGAAGGACACGCCATCGATCACAAGGTTGGAAATGTTGTTAAGCGCGATTTTTTGTCGTTCAGGCTAGACCTGGCTCATAAACTGGTTGAGGGTTACTATGTGGAGAAGGCCCCAGTCGGCAGACCACGCACAGAAGCCAACGACAACGACCCACATTTGAATCGAATGGACCACTGGCCGATGAGAGGTGAGGGCAAGGATCACCTCTGTGAGATGTGCAATGCACGACACAAGCACCACGAACGACGAAACCCAGGTGTGTCGTACCGACAACCCCTTCAAACAGCGAAAGACGACCATGAAATGCGAAAAGTGTAGTGTGTACCTCTGCTGCAATCAACACGACTGCTTCAAGGTATACCACACACGTGTCACCTTTGTGTGACACGTTGACATTGAGGTGGAGGACACGAACGCTCAGAGACTGACCTGTATTATAGTGTATAGATCCCGTTTTTCTTTTCTGTGTTTTTAATGGGTGTTGGGAGCTCTACTGTTAACTTCCGGACAAACATAACCATCATAACATTGGCAGCACGGAGCATTTTTCCCTGTGGTTGATATTGTGACAGTAGCTGAAACACTCAGGACAATGTGACACTCACTTGTGTTGGATGCCTTGTTCCCCACATACTTGTCCCTGCTGAATGCTGTCCACCATCTGCGTGGCATTATTTTTATTGTTTACTTTTGACACAGCAAAATATGTCCTTTGTGTCATCTCGCTGTCACCACATGCACACGGGTTTGTTTATTTGACTGTACTTGACTTCTGACATCAATTCTGCACACAATGGTGTATGGCACTATACATTTCATACATTGTGGCTCATGTCAAGGCAGGGTGCAAACAGGTACCCATTTCATAATTTTTCTCTCTCTGGAAACCCAGGAATGAAAGGAATTATGCTTCTAACAAGAAGTCCGGGCTCAAGGGTAAAAGATCAGCTGCCCCGCTAAAGCGGCCCACAGTAATGAAAGAGTTAACAAAAAGCTACCACACAGACAAGGGTTCAAGCATAACTGTAAAAGATGCACATACACACGCACACACACGCTGTACAGACTGATAGGGGTAAAGGACAATGTTGCTTAACTGAAATATTCTGAGAAGAGAAATGTCTTGTTTACTTTTGAAGGAAGACAGAATAGCAGAGTGCCTGATGTCTTGGGGGAGACTGTTCCATATGTGGGGGCCAAAGTGTGACAAAGTGCAAAAGCCATGGCTTTTGCAGCTGAAGTGTCGGAGTTTGAGCATACGTCTGATGAAGAATGAAGAGAGCGGGAAGGACTGTAATTGTAAAGGTGTAGTAACTCAGAAAGATAAGAGGGGGCGAACATACAATATACATGTGTATGACTTAGTGCTAAAAGGTGCACAAATAGGGGGTCAGATTTTTGACTGTCAATAAAATCTGTTTCAAACGCTTTGTCTTGTTGTTGCTTTGTGTGTGTGTTCATAATTGGTCAGTATCACAGTGGAACCAATATGAGCTCCAAATCTGGAGCAGCTGGAGAAATATAATTTTTTGAAAGTGAAAAGTGCCATGGAATTCGACCCCTGAAAACAGACACGCTCATGGTGAGTGCTTTTAATGCTTTCATTCACATACATGACAAATCAAAACATTACCTCAGTCACCGATTTGCACAGAGGAGATACCGCTTTACACAGTGCATATACAACTGATTATCACTAAGTTTTGTTTTTGGAATTAGAGACTCCAAAATGTCCCTGGATCGAACGTTATGTGTGTTGAAATGTTTCATGACCAGCATCGCCAGATAATCTAGTGAAGAACTGACTTTCTCTTTCGTCAAAACTTTACTCCAGTCACGGTGGTACGTCACGGCATCAGGTGCAACTGTTTTATTTTACTGCCAAATGTCTGGGTAGTTTTTAAAATATATTTTGCCACTCTTCATAAAATTGTTGCAAGAAGTAACATTCAACAAAGTATTAGATTAAACAAACAAAAGGGAAAAAAAGTTTTCGCACCTTTGCACTACATCCGGTTAGTCATGTTACACCTCCGGGTCATTTGCTTTGAGCAGACGGCCTCATGGAAGAGATGCGAAAGGTGTGTGGTCGTATTTTTGAAGACTGTGAAAGTTCAACCTAATTTAAACATTCAGAGATTTAGTCCAATCTGTTATACAATGATATTTATATTGGTGGTATATGCCAAATCTTTTGAAAGTATCGGAATGTTAGCATATAGAGCGAGTTTTTGTTATGCTGTTGATCTAAAGTTTGTTCAAATGCTTTTGTAAATTTGTTTTCATCAAGTTTCTTACAACATGGGTGCGTGTTGAAATCGTAATGTGCGACAGCAGATTAGTTATAAACAGTATATATTCTGATTGTACTCTTTACATTTTTTGCTTGCACTTAATGCAGTTTGTTTTGTTTACAAACTACGTCTTCAAACAAATCATCATATATGGCAGACAATTCAGATTTACACAGGTTAAAGTCGTCAAGTTAGGTGTTGAACATTGCAATTACAACATGAGCTGTGGAAATAATAACGTTCAACATAATTATACTGACCACGCCTGTCTGCCTTCAATAAAACCTTGAAACCTTCCAGAATTCTAAAAATGTAAGGTGCCGATCTTAATAGCATTATTCTTTGGCCATGATTTTTTTTGGGGGGGGTAATATTTATTATGATTTTTTTATATTTTATTATTATTAATTCTTTCACTTTCACATTAACTTTTCTGTGTTCAACTATTTTTGTCCTAGGCACCCAAGTCAACACGACCAAGAAATGCATGGATGACAGGTTGCGTGTGTGTTTTCCTGTGACACCCAAAAGCAGCAAAAGTTGCACTCACTCTTACTTGCTCCATTTTCTCTTACAAAACACTTACTTGTTTGTTAAATAATAAGTATTGCTTATTTCGTTACGAAAAACACAGTACCATGTGGTATCATTAACGTTATGTTATCCACTACAACAAAATTAATGCAGCAAAAACTGTTCATATGGTAATAGTTATGCGTCTTTATACTTTACAGTAATAAAAAAGTTACTGATTTATCAATTTCATCAAGAAACAAACAGCATTGTACATCTTGTTGAAATAGTAATGTACAACACCTTTCTTACATCATTTGCTGTTTATGTCAAGAAAGCTTAATTTGAGGGGAAAAAATCATCAAATCTTCCATGTCACATACTGTGCTATTAAAGAATAACTGGTTATGTTTCAAAATGCGTTGCTTTTTTATTCATTTAAAAATGTTCAAGATTGGCTGTATGTTGAACATTATCTATTGCAACAAACCATGCGTAGTGTGCTGTTCTTTTGACACAGAACAACAACAGTTCACTTGGTAATACTCATGTGGATCACATCTTGTAAGGTCAGTTGGGTTTTTGCAGTTAACTGCATGATTAGCAGCACAGTGATGTGGGCTTGTTGTAATGTGTAATGTTCAACATATTGTCACAAATCATACTGAAAGTCAAATTTCTCAGGAACGAAGAGCAGCACTGCCTTCTCTCTTTGCTGGTGGATGACTTCACCATGTGTTCATTAAAAAAATGCATTACTTACTCACATCCTGTCAACTTGATTTTCTAGTACCCCTGTTCTCTTTTCTTGCACACCTTTTGGCACTAAGTCATTATATATATAAACAGGCATGTGTGGTATCACCTGCTGCTTTATTTCTTCTTCAGTCCTCCTCTGAATGTTAACATTAACTTTTTATTACTGTAAAGTATAAAGACACATAACTATTTCCATGTGAAGTTTTTGCTGCATTAGTTTTGTTGTAGTGGATAACATAACGTTAATGAGACAATATGGTACTTCGTTTTTCATAACAAAATAAGTAATACTTATTATTTAACAAACAAGTAAGTGTTTTGTAAGAGAAAATGGAGCAAGTAAGAGTGCGTGCAACTTTTGCTGCTTTTGGGCGTCACAGGAAAACACACACGCAACCTGTCATCCATGTGTTTCTTGGCGATGTTGACTCGGGTGCCTAGGACAAATATAGCTGAACAGTTAACTTAAAAGTGACAGAATTAATAATAATAAAATATAAAGAAATCGTAATAAATATTACTAAAAATATCACAGCCAAAGAATAATGCTATTAAGATCGGCACCTTACATTTTTAGAACTCTGGAGGGCAGACAGGCATGGTCACTATAATTATGTCCAATGTTATTATTTCCACAGCTCGTGTTGTAATCATAATGTTCAACACCTAACTTGACGATTTTAACCTGCGTAAATTTGAATTGTCTATCATATATGATGATTTGTTTTAAGACATAGTTTGTAAACAAAACGAACTGCTTTAAGTGCAAGCAAAAAATGTAAAGAGTACGATCAGAATATGCTGTTTATAACTAATCTGCTGTCACACAATACGATTTCAACACGCATCCATGTTGTAAGAAACTCGGTGAAAACAAATTTACAAAAGCATCTGAACAAACTTTAGATCGACAGCAACAAAAACTCGCTCTGTATGCTAACATTCCAATACTTTTAAAAGATTTGGCATATACCAATATAAATATCATTGTATAACCGGAAGATTTGACTAAATCTCAGCCAAATCTGCGACGAACGTTTAAATAAAGTTGAACGTTACGGTCTTCAAAAATATTACCACACACCTTTCACATATCAGAATGTCTCTTCCATGCGGCCACGTGCTAAAAGCAAATGACCCGAATGTGTAACGTGGCTAACCAGAAGTAGTGCAAAAGCCTGAAAACTTATTTTTTTCCCTTTTGTTTGTTTAATCTAATACGTTGTTGAACGTTATTTATTGCAACAATTTTATGAAGAATGGCAAAATATTTTTTAAAAACTACCCAGGCTTTTGGCAGTAAAATAAAACACTGGCGCCTGATGCAGTGATGTACCACAGTGACTGGAGGAAAGTTTTGATGAAAGAGAAAGTCTGTTCTTCACTACATTGTCTGCCGATGCTGGTCATGAAACATTTCAACACACATAACGTTCGACCGAGGAATATTTTGGAGCCTCTAACTCCAAAAACCAAACTTAGAGATAATCGATTTTATATGAACTGTGTAAAGCGATCTCTCCTCTGTGCAAATTGGTGACTGAGGTAATGTTTTGATTTGTCATCTATGTAAATGAAAGCATCGAAAGTACTCACCATGAGCGTGTCCGTTTCCAGGGGTCGAATTTAATGGCGCTTTTCACTTTCAAAAAATAATATTTCTCCAGCTGCTCCAGATTTGGAGCTCATATTGTTTCCACTGTGATACTGACCAATTATGAACTTACACACAAAGCTACAACAAGACAAAGTGTTTCAAACAGATTTTATTGACAGTCAAAAATCCGACCCCCCATTTACGCACCTTTTGGCACTAAGTCGTGTGTGTGTGTACTAACAGAAGTACAGCAAGGGCACCTTGTCAAACCAGTTCATCAAGTTAGTGAGTTCTTTGATTTCAAACCTCCTGTCAAACACACATAAATTCTTATTTTTAATCCAGTTAATGAAGCAGGGAGTGTCTTACAAGGGCTGGCTGCTGACTTACATAACTTCAGAGTGTGCAACGTGTACCATCATAACCATGACTATGGCTCATTGGCTGTCATATTATTTTTTTTAAACCCCAGATATACAGCTCTGTTTGTCGTACAGCATTTTTTTTAATGGGGCTGGTCTGATGAAAAACATTTTCACACATATTTTGCATAAACAAGTGTACATAACATTTCAATATAAATTATTATAATATCATCATTATGAGATGATCAAATATTATAAATATATACAGTAATACACACACACACACACACATAAACAACAACACCAAAACATGTATAGTCTTCATTCATGTCATATAGAAGTTGAACCCTGTTTGAGATTACACATTTCACAAATACAGTTACACAATGTCATACTAATTAATATCAACAAGTCTGCACACAGAGAAAAGTATAAGTTTCTAATTTGCCCAGTCTTTCCCACATCTGTTAACTTTTATATTATTAATAGTTTAAAAAAAGGGAATGGTTGACTAGTACTAGTAGTCTCAGCTTGTTCCCTATTGGATGCTGTGTCAGGTTTTCTACTTGTATTATATCTACTTGCACAGATAATAATATGTAGCATTCTACAAGTTTGCACGTAACATGTAAACTGAAGGTCAGATAAGAGCATTCTTGCTTTCAGTCATATGATCATATTGATAACACGCCAGTTACGAGTTAGATTCACTTGAAACAGAAAAAAATATTATCTGGGGTCAGGGTTTTTCTTATTACTGATACGGTCACTAATACAGTAATAATACTTTAATGCTAACGCTAACAGTGATACTGATAGTGAACAAAAAGAAGCAGGCATGCACCTCTTTGTTTTTCTCCCCCCCCCCCCCCTTTTTCTTTTCTTTCTGCATGTGTCACTCATGATTTACTGGTGACTGTATGTCTCCCTGTATGTGGTGTGTGTGGGTGTGTGTGCATGCATGTGCAAATTAGTACTTGGATATCATTATTTACTGAAGTCCTGTCAACAGTAGAGCATCACCTCAGGACAATCAAATTGCGTGCAACATTTACTTTTTTTCTTTCTTTAAAAAAAAGAAAAAAGATCATGCATGATCTTAAAACTCCAGTACACTGCACTGCCAGTGCCAGTGGCCAGGGAAACATCTCATTCTCAGCATTTAGAATGGCGTCATCCCACAGATCCACTTCACCAATATGTATCACTATCACTGTATTGTATCAGTATGATTCTGAGAATTTGAAACATATACTGTATGCATGCTGCATAGTTACATTACAGTAGGACTGGAGTTGCTCATAACAAGTGCAGCTCGCAAAACCAAATTATCAAACAATCGGGCATCGTAAAAACTAAAATCGCAACCCTGTCTCTGTGCACTTTGACTCGTTCGAGTTACTGGTTAAATTTACATCGCAGTTTTGCAATCAATCATACGTATAGTATCACCAATACAAACAATCCGCTTAGAGTTCTTCGCTTTGTACAGTAGCTACGTATACCTAACATGTACCAATTAATCCTACTTCTAGTCCCGGTTACATCAACGTGACCAAGCGCGACATTCTTTTGGAGGTCCCCTTGGAAATCAGCCACAGCGACGACCAAAACTTTACCTGAAAACAACGACAGGAGTAGACGAGTCCCGCTTTCCGCCGCGCCGAGCATCCCCGCAATAAACGTTATTACACCAGACATCTTAGAAATGGTTTTCGCGGTGTCACGACCGAACAGTTAGTCAGGTTTAACCAAATGTCGAATTCTCCCGTGCATGAAATGTAGCCACGCGAAGAGCAGACGCAAACTCGACTTCGCTGATGAAAACTCTCGTTTCCGGTGGGGGTCAATCATTGTTCATAATGACAGCTGTGCTTTATCCCCCCTGAAAGTCACTGTGAGCTGAAAGATATCAACAAAATTACAGTTGTTTAAATCTACTTTATACATTTTGTCAGCGTGATATGCATGCTAATGCTACAGACTTTGAAAGACAGAAAAACACTATGTGTGCATGACCTGAGGAATACGCACCCCCCGAAGAAAAAGAAAAAACAACACTGCGCACGCGCCATCACGATATTGTTTGGTGGCTAGTTTCTGACGGTCGTAGGCGATTGAAATAAGTAGCTTACGTAAAGGCTGCGGTAATCCTGTTGTGTGCAGCTCCCTTGCGACTCTGCGTAGATCTGTCTGTTCTGGTGACTGTTGTATTCTGTTTATATTGGGAAATTGGAATCTAGGCAGTCGCACGGGAGCTCGTATCTCACAACCGGTTGATATGTGACGTGACTGACCATCACGGTGGGTCAAAATGACTGACGTTGCCCCCATGATCATTACGTCAGGTTCCACCAGAACCAGATCAAACCACTCGCAAAGTTTAGACAGGTCACAGTAAAGGCTCATATATATCACGTCTTAAAATTCAATTTCTTCCGCTGGAGCGTCCGCACTCACTCGGAGACGCATGTCCAACAGTCTACCTGCTTGCCTGGAAACTACCGATGAATTAACTTGAGCCGGAATGGCTTAGTCAGACTCTGAGACATGACATGTCTTTTGGAAAGATTACCAAATGGATTTAACTCCTTCAGCTTCCAGCCGGGAGCAAGCTGGCTTGATTATTATTAGTAGTAGTAGTTTTGTTTCAGTTCAGACATTCTCAGTATAGCCGCGGTTCCACTAGCCCCGCAACCACTTGTGTCAGTCTTCAAAGGCGGCGCCAGTAAGCTTTTAGCCTACCCCTCAAACTCAAAGAAGCTGATCGCCTACGTACATTGACTGAGAGAAAAGTTAGTTTTGTCACTTCAAAATTAGTAAACTCTCCTCGCACTGGTTTTAGTGAGGAGTTTCTTATTAGACTTCTACAGTCCTCTTAGGAGTTTCTCTTACATTTAGATGATTTACACTCCTGATGCTAATTTAAGTGAGGAGTCTCTCTTACGCTGCTCATATTAGTTTTAGTGAAGAGTTTCTCTTTTAATCCTGATCCTAGTTTTAATGAGGAGTCTCTCTTACAGCCCTCAAGCTAGTTTTAGTGAGAAATTTCCCTTACGCACCTAGTGGTAGTTTTAAGGTGGAATTTCTCTTACAGTTACACACATCAAGCTAGTTTTACATTTAGTGAGAAGTTGCCGTTATGCACCTAGTGGTAGTTTTAAGGTGGAATTTCTAGTGTTTCTCTTGCACTCACGATGCTACTTCTAGTGAGGTGTTTCTCTTAGTCTTACACACCTCATGCTAGTTTTAGTGAGGTGTTTCTCTTACACACCTCATGCTCGCTTTAGTGCTGGGTGTTTCTCTTACACACCTCAGGCTAGTTTTAGTGAGTGCAGTGCATGCTCAGGGTGTGGCAGCCACCGACATGCCTCAGCTGGCTTCGTCTTCAGTACAGACACACCAGACAGCTCAGTCCTGACATGACCTCGTCAGTACATCTTTCTTTTTACACTCATCGTGCTGTTCAGTGAGGAATTTCTCTTACACTCCTCAAGCTGGTTTTATTGAGGAGTTTCTCTTACACTCCTCGAGCTGGTTTTAGGGAGTTTCTCTTACAGTATACACTCCTCAAGTGGGTTTTAGTGAGGAGTTTCGCTTACATTCCTGATGCTAGTTTTAGTGAGGAGTTTCTCTTACACTCCTCAGCTGGTTTTGGGGAGTTTCTCTTACACTCCTCAAGTGGGTTTTAGTGAGGAGTTTCGCTTACGTTCCTGATGCTAGTTTTAGTGAGGAGTTCTTTTACACTCCTGATAATAGTTTTAGCGAGGAGTTTCTCTTAGTCTTACACTCCTTGAGCTGATTTTAGTGAGAAGACTCTCTTACACCTCTCAAGCTAGTTTTAGTGAGAAGTTTACCTTCTAGTGAGGTGTTTCTCTTACACACCTCATGCTAGTTTTAGTGAGGTGTTTCTCTTACACACCTCATGCTAGTTTTAGTGAGATGTTTCTCTTACACATCTTATGCTAGTTTTAGTGAGGTGTTTGTCTTACCTCATGCTAGTTTTACTGAGGTGTTTCTCATGCACTCCTGAAGCTGCGTCTAGTGAGGTGTTTCTCTTGCACACCTCTTGCTAGTTATAGTGACATGTTTCTCTTACACACCTCATGCTAGTTTTAGTGAGGTGTTTCTCTTGCACTCCTGATGCTACTTCTAGTGAGGTGTTTCCCTTACACACCTCATGCTAGTTTTAGTGAGGTGTTTTTCTTATGCATCATGCTAGATTTAGTGAAATGTTTCTCTTGCACTCCTGATGCTACTTCTAGTGAGGTGTTTCTCATGCTACTTTTAGTTAGGTGTTTCTATTACAGACCTCATGCCAGTTCTAGTGAGGTGTTTCTCTTACATCATGCTAGTTTTAATTAGGTGTTTCTCTTACACACCTCGTGCTAGTTTTAGTGAGGTATTTCTCTTGCACTCCTGCTGGTTTTAGTAATGAGCTTCTCTTACAATCCTGATACTTTTAGCAAGGTGTTTCTGTTAGTAACACTGCTGATGCTAATTTTAGTGAGGAGTTTCCCTTGCACACCTGATTCTAATTTTAGTGAGGAGTTTCTCTTAAACTCCTGATGCCAGTGTTAATGAGTTTGTATTACAGTCATCATGCTAGTTTTAGTGAGGAGTTTCTCTTACATTCCCCATACTGATCATAGTGAGGATGTTTTGAAACACTTTGCATGCTGGATTGGTGAGAATCTTCTCTTACACTGAAGTACACACCTCATGCTGGAGTTAGGACATGCGTTTCTCTTATACTGTAGTAGAAACGACAACATAGAAATAATCCCAGATGTTATCCATTATCCAAACAAAGATGCAAGAGCAAGGTCTGACAGGTTACAGCTCGGTACCGCTCACATCCAGAGCTTCACACAGACTAGGCAAATGTCGGTTGTCATGGGAATGACTCGGTTTTGGGCTGCTATCGGCTCTTAGCGAGTGCAGTGCATGCTCAGGGCGCAGCAGCCACCGACATGCCTTGTTTGGCTTCGTCTCGGTACAGACTCACCAGACAGCTCAGTCCTGACATGACCTCATCCGTACATCTGTCTTTCTTTTTACACTCATCGTGCAGTTTAGTGAGGAGTTTCTCTTACACTCCTCAAGCTGGTTTTATTGAGGAGTTTCTCTTACACTCCTCAAGCTGGTTCTACTGAGGAGTTTCTCTTACACTCCTTGAGCTGGTTTTAGTGAGGAATTTCTCTTACACTCCTCGAGCTGGTTTTAGTGAGGAGTTTCTCTTACACTCCTCAAGCTCGTTTTAGTGAGAAGTTTCTCTAACATTCCCCGCGCTGGTTTTAGCGAGGAGTTTCTCTTACACTCCTCGAGCTGGTTTTAGTGAGGAGTTTCTCTTACACTCCTCGAGCTGGTTTTTAATGCGGAGGAGTTTCTCTTACATTCCTGATGCTAGTTTTAGTGAGGAATTTCTTTTACACTCCTGATACTAGTTTTAGTGAGGTGTTTCTCTTATACTCCTCGAGCTGGGTTTTAGTGAGAAGTCACTCTTACACCCCTCAAGCTAGCTTTAGTGAGAAGTTTCCTTTACGCACCTAGTGGTAGTTTTCAGATGGAATTTCTCTTACACACATGTTAGTTTCAGTGAGGTGTTTCTCTTACACACCTCGAGCTAGTTTGAGTGAAGTACTTCTCTTAGACACCTCATGCAAGTTTTAACGAGGTGTTTCTCTTACACACCTCATTTCAGTTCTAGTGAGGTGTTTCTCTTACACACCTCATGCTAGTTTTAGTCAGATGTTTCTTGCACTCCTGATGATACTTTTGGTGAGGTGTTTCTCTTACACACCTCGTGCTAGTTTTAGTGAGGTGTTTCTCTTACATCATGCTAGTCTTTGTGAGGTGTTTCTCTTACACACCTCATTCTGGTGGGGTGTTTCTCTTACACACCTCATGCTAGTTTTTGTGAGGTGTTTTTCTTACACACCTTATGCTAGTTTGAGTGACATGTTTCTCTTACACACATCATGCTAGTTTTAGTGGTGTTTGGCTTACACACCTCATGCCAGTTCTAATGAGGTGTTTCTCTTACACACCTCATGCTAGTTTCAGTGAGGTGTTTCTCTTACACACCTCGTGCTAGTTTCAGTGAGGTACTTCTCTTAGACACCTCATGCTAGTTTTAGTGAGGTGTTTCTCTTACACACCTCATGTTAGTTTTAGTCAGATGTTTCTTGCACTCCTGATGATACTTCTGGTGAGGTGTTTCTCTTACACACCTCATGTTAGTTTTAGTGAGGTGTTTCTCTTGCACTCATGATAATGGTTCTAGTGAGGAGTCTTTCTTACACACCTCATGCTAGTTTTAGTGAAGTGTTTCCCTTGTACCCCTGATGATACTTCTAGTGAAGTGTTTCTCTTACACACCTCATGCTAGTTATAACGAGGTGTTTCTCTTACATCATTCTAGTCTTTGTGAGGTGTTTCTCTTACATACCTCATACCAGTTCTAATGAGGTGTTTCTCCTACACACCTCATGCTAGTTTCAGTCAGGTGTTTCTCTTGCACTCCTGATGATAATTCTAGTGAGGTGTTTCTCTTACACACCTCATGCTAGTTTTAGTGAAATGTTTCTCTTACACACCTCATGCTAGTTATAACAAGGTGTTTTTCCTACAAACCTCATGCTAGTTTTAGTGAGGTGTTTTTCTTACACTCCTGATGCTATTTTTAGTGAGGTGTTTCTCTTACATACCTCATGCTAGTTTTAGTGAGGTGTTTTTCTTACACACCTCATGGTGGTTTTAGTGAGGTGTTTCTCTTACCTCATGCTAGTTTTACTGAGGTGTTTCTCTTGCACTCCTGATGCTACTTCTAGTGAAGTGTTTCTCTTGCACTCCTGATTCTACTTCTAGTAAAGTGTTTCTCTTGTATCCCTGATGATACTTCTAGTGAAGTGTTTCTCTTACACACCTCGTGCTAGTTTTAGTGAGGTGTTTCTCTTACATCATGCTAGTCTTTGTGAGGTGTTTCTCTTACACACCACATTCTGGTGGGGTGTTTCTCTTACACACCTCATGCTAGTTTTTGTGAGGTGTTTTTCTTACACACCTTATGCAAGTTTGAGTGACGTGTTTCTCTTACACACATCATGCTAGTTTTTGTGGTGTTTGGCTTACACACCTCATGCCAGTTCTAATGAGGTGTTTCTCTTACACACCTCATGCTAGTTTCAGTCAGGTGTTTCTCTTGCACTCCTGATGATACTTCTAGTGAGGTGTTTCTCTTACACACCTCATGCTAGTTTTAGTGAAGTGTTTCTCTTGCACACCTGATGCTAGTTTCAGTGAAATGTTTCTCTTACACACCTCATGCTGGTTATAATGAGGTGTTTTTCCTACAAACCTCATGCTAGTTTTAGTGAGGTGTTTTTCTTGCACTCCTAATGTTATTTTTAGTGAGGTGCTTCTCTTACACACCTCATGCTAGTTTTAGTGAGGTGTTTTTCTTACACACCTCATGGTGGTTTTAGTGAGGTGTTTCTCTTACCTCATGCTAGTTTTACTGAGGTGTTTCTTTTGCACTCCTGATGCTACTTCTTGTGAAGTGTTTCTCTTACACACCTCATGCTAGTTATAGTGAGGTGTTTCTCTTACACACCTGATGCTACTTCTAGTGAGGTGTTACTTTTACACACATCATGCTACTTTTAGTGAGGTGTTTTTCTTGCAGACATGATAATGCTTGTAGTGAGGTGTCTCTCTTACCCACCTTATGCTAGTTTTAATGAAGTGTTTCTCTTGCACACCTGATCATACTTCTAGTGAAGTGTCTCTCTTACACACATCATGCTAGGTTTAACGAGGTGTTTCTCTTACACTTAGTGCTAGTCTTAGGTTTTTCTCTTACACACTTCTTGCTAGTTTTAGTGAGGTGTTTCTCTTACACACCTCATGCTAGTTTTAGTGAAGTGTTTCTCTTACACACTGCATGCCAGTTCTGGTGAGGTGTTTCTCTTACACACCTCATGCTAGTTTTAGTGAGGTGTTTCTCTTACACACATGCCAGTTCTAGTTAGATGTTTCTCTTACACACCTCATGCTATGTTTAGTGAGGTGTTGCTCTTTCAGTCCTGATAATAGTTCTAGTGAGGTGTTTCTCTTACACACCTCATGCTAGTTTTAGTGAGGTGTGTCTCTTGCACTCCTGATGATACTTGGGAGGTGTTTCTCTTACACGCATCATGCTAGTTTTAGTGAAGTGTTTCTCTTGCACACCCGATAATAGTTTTAGTGAGGTGTGTCTCTTGCACTCCTGATGGTACTTCTTGGGAGGTGTTTCTCTTACACACGTCATGCTAGTTTTAGTGAAGTATTTCTCTTGCACACCTGATGCTAGTTTTTAGTGAAGTGTTTCTTTTACACGCCCCATGCTAGTTTTAAGGAGATGTTTCTCTTACGCACCTCATGCTAGTTTTAGTGAGGTGTTTCTCTTGCACTCCTGATGCTACTTCTAGTGAGGTGTTTCTCTTGCACACCTGATAATAGTTTTTGTGAGGTATGTCTCTTGCACTCCTGATGGTACTTCCTGGGAGGTGTTTCTCTTACACACATCATGCTAGTTTTAGTGAAGTGTTTCTCTTGCACACCTGATGCTAGTTTTAGTGAAGTGTTTCTCTTACACACCCCATGCTAGTTTTAAGGAGGTGTTTCTCTTACACACCTCATGCTAGTTTTAAAGAGATGTTTCTCTTACACATCTCATGCTAGTTTTACTGAGGTGTCTCTCTTGCACTCCTCAAGCCACTTCTGGTGAGGTGTTTCTCTTACACACATTATGCTAGTTTTAGTGATGAGTTTCTCTTACAATCCTGATGATACTTTTAGCAAGGTGTTTATGTTAGTTACACTCCTCATGCTAGTTTTAGTGAGGAGTTTCTCTTGCACTCCTGGTGCTAATTTTAGTTAAGAGTTTTTCTTATACTCCTGATGCCAGTGTTAATGAGTTTGTGTTACAGTCATCATGCTTGTTTTGGGTAGGAGTTTCTCTTACATTCCCCACACTGATCATAGTGAGGATGTTTTGAAACAATTTGCATGCTGGATTGGTGAGAATCTTCTTACACTGAAGTACACACCTCGTGCTGGAGTTAGGACATGCGTTTCTCTTATACTGTAGTAGTAACTACTACATAGAAGTAATCCCAGATGTTATCCATTGTTCAAACAAAGATGCAAGAGCAAGGTCTGACAGGTTACAGCTCGGTACCGCTCACATCCAGAGCTTCACACAGACTAGGAAAGTGTTGGTTGTCATGGGAATGACTCGGTTTTGGGCTGCTGTTAGCGAGTGCAGTGCATGCTCAGGGTGCTGCAGCCACCGACACGCCTCGTCTGGCTTCGTCTCGGTACAGACTCACCAGACAGCTCAGTCTTGACATGACCTCATCCGTACATCTGTCTTTCTTTTTACACTCATCGTGCTGTTTAGTGAGGAGTTTCTCTTACACTCCTCAAGCTGGTTTTATTGAGGAGTTTCTCTTACACTACTCGAGCTGGTTTTAGTGAGGAGTTTCTCCTACACTCCTCTTTTAGTGCGGATGAGTTTCTCTTACATTCCTGATGCTATTTTTGGTGAGGAGTTTCTCTTACACTCCTCGAGCTGGTTTTAGTGAGGAGTTTCTCTTACACTCCTCGAGCTGGTTTTAGTGCGGAGGAGTTTCTCTTACATTCCTGATGCTATTTTTGGGGAGGAGTTTCTCTTACACTCCTCGAGCTGGTTTTAGTGAGGAGTTTCTCTTACACTCCTCGAGCTGGTTTTAGTGAGGAGTTTTGATTACACTCCTGATGCTAGTTTTAGTGAGGAGTTTTGTTTACACTCCTGATACTAGTTTTAGTGAAGAGATTTTCTTACTGGTTTTAGTGAGGAGTTTCTGTTACACTCCTCAAGCTGGTTTTAGTGAGGAGTTTCTCTTACACTCCTGATACTAGTTTTAGTGAAGAGTTTCTCTTACACTCCTCGAGCTGGTTTTAGTGCGGAGGAGTTTCTCTTACATTCCTGATGCTATTTTTGGTGAGGAGTTTCTCTTACACTCCTCGAGCTGGTTTTAGTGAGGAGTTTCTCTTACACTCCTCGAGCTGGTTTTAGTGCGGAGGAGTTTCTCTTACATTCCTGATGCTATTTTTGGGGAGGAGTTTCTCTTACACTCCTCGAGCTGGTTTTAGTGAGGAGTTTCTCTTACACTCCTCGAGCTGGTTTTAGTGAGGAGTTTTGATTACACTCCTGATGCTAGTTTTAGTGAGGAGTTTTGTTTACACTCCTGATACTAGTTTTAGTGAAGAGATTTTCTTACTGGTTTTAGTGAGGAGTTTCTGTTACACTCCTCAAGCTGGTTTTAGTGAGGAGTTTCTCTTACACTCCTGATACTAGTTTTAGTGAAGAGTTTCTCTTACACTCCTCGAGCTGGTTTTAGTGCGGAGGAGTTTCTCTTACATTCCTGATGCTAGTTTTAGTGAGGAGTTTCTCTTACACTCCTCGAGCTGGTTTTAGTGAAGAGTTATTCTTACACTCCTCGAGCTGGTTTTAGTGAGGAGTTTCTTTTACACTCCTCAAGCTGGTTTTAATGGGGAGTTTCTCTTACACTCCTCGAGCTGGTTTTAGTGAGGAGTTTCTCTTACACTCCTTGAGCTGGTTTTAGTGAGGAGCTTCCATTACACTCCTGATGATAGTTTTAGTGAGAAGTTTTGTTTATACTCCTGATGCTAGTTTTAGTGAAGAGATTTTCCTGGAGCTGATTTTAGTGAGGAGTTTCTCTTACACTCCTCGAGATGGTTTTAGTGATGAGTTTCCATTACACTGCTGATGCTAGTTTTAGTGAGGAGTTTCGTTTACACTCCAGATACTAGTTTTAGTGAGTAATTTCTCTTACACTCCTGATGCTAGTTTTAGTGAAGAGTTTCTCTTACACTCCTCGAGCTGGTTTTAGTGAGGAGTTTCCCCTACTCTTCTGATGCTAGTTTTAGTGAGGAGTTTCCTTTACACTCCTGATGCTAATTTTAGTGAGGAGTTTCTCTTACATTCCTGATGCTAGTTTTAGTGAGGAGTTTCTGTTACACTCCTCGAGCTGGTTTGAGTGAGGAGTTTCTCTCTTAAGCTGGTTTTAGTGTAGAGTTCCTCTTAAACCCCTGAAGCTTGCTTATAGCGAGGAATTTCCCTTTACACTCCTGATGCTAGTTTTTGTGAGGGGGTTACTTTTGACCCCTCGTGTCGTTTTTAATAGGGAGTTTCTCATACATTTCTCTTGCTGGTCCAGTTTAGTGAGGAGTTTCTCTTACACACCTCGTGCTTTGTATGTTCGTGAGGAGCTTCTCTTACACTCCTGATGCTACTTTTAGTGAAGAGTTTCTCTTACACACCTCATGCTATGTTTGTTCGTGAGGAGTTTCTCTTATACACATGCTATATTTATTCGTGAGGAGTTTCTCTTAAACTCTTGATGCCATGTTTATTCGTGACTGAGGAGTTTCTCTTACACTCCTGATACTAGTTTTAGTGAGGAGTTTTCTCTTACCCTCCTCATGCTAATTTTAGTGAGGAGTTTCTCTTACACTCTCCTGGTGCTAGTTTCAGTGAGGAATTTTGTGTGATCTATTCTGGCTCGTTTTAGTGAGGAGTTACTCGTACATTCCTCTTGCTAGTTTACTGATGAATTGTACACTCCTGATGCTACTTTTGGTGAGGAGTTTCTCTTAGTGTTCATCTGCTGACACTGGTGACGAATTCCATTATGTTTTTAGTTGTGTTTTTTTTTTTTGTGTTTTTTTTTTTGGTGCTGAATCCAGAAAAAAATATCTTTCACCATTGTAAAAATGCAAAATGTTAATAGATTTCACAGTCTTTTTTGCAGTAAAAAGAAACGATTATTGGTAAATTTAGCACACTTTTTGAAAAATATTATGAGTGAATTATGATGTCAAGAGTACGTAGAGCGATAACAGCTTCTTTTTTTCTTCTTCTATTAATGTATTTTTTTATATATTTTTTTCTTCTTTTCTTCTTCTATTGATGTATTTTTTATACATATTTTTTTAAGAGAATGTATGCCTGTCGCATCCCTCTTTCCTCCTCCTTTTCCCTAAATCTTGGGAGGGTGGGCGGGCGGGTGGATGTGCAAGCGCGTGTCAGTGTATGTGAGTGAGTGACTGTGTTTGCTGTACCCATCTATTTTTTCATTTTTTACTCTAGCTTTTGTTTTGGTTAATGATCTTTCTCTGGTTTCTCGTTGTTTCTTGTTTTGGAAATGCGTACGATTTTGTTTTCGTTTTTGCTGCCGTTTGTCCTTTTTTGTTGTATGCACTTGTATTTTATGTTTACTGCCGTGTCATACCAGATGTTCTTTCATTGATGTTCTTTCATGTACCCCCACTGGGGTTTCTGAAATAAACCACTTGACCTGACTTGACTTGAACTTAAACTCTTGATGCTAGTTTAAGTGAGGAGTTCCACTCTTGATGCTAATTTTATAGAGGAGATACTCTTACACTCATCATGTTGGTTTAGTGAAGAGTTTCTCTTACACTCCTCATGCTAGTTTTAGTGAAGAGTTTCTCTTACACTCCTGATGCCAGTTTTAGTGAGGAGTTTCTGTTATACTCCTGATGTTTTAGTGAGAAATTTCTCTTACACTCTTGATGTTAGTTTTAGTGAAGAGTTTCTCTTACATTCCTGATGCCAGTTTTAGGAGTTTCTCTTACACTCCTCATGCTAGATTTAGTGAGGTGTTTTAGCGAGAAGTTTCTATTACAGACATCGTGCTCAGTCAGTGATTTTAGTGAGGCACGGTGTTTTTCTTGCACTCCTGATGCTAGTTTTAGTGAAGGGTTTCTCTTACAGCCCTGGTGCCATTTTTAGTGAAAAGTTTCTCATACAGTCCTCTTGCTGCTTCAGTTTAGTTATGATATTTTTTCATCACGCACCTCATGTGATGTTTAGTGAGGAGTTTTAGACACATTCCTGAGTCTTAGTGAGTCTACACTTTTCCTGCCAATTTTAGTTTGGGGTTTCTTTTGACACTCCTGATGCTAGTCAAATTTTGATGAGTTTCACTTACACTCTTCGCTGTACCCATCTATTTTCTAATGCTGAGTTTAATGGGGAGTTTCTCTTACACTCTGGATGCTAATTTTAGTGAGAAGTTGACACTCCTGATGCCAGTTTTAATGTGGAGTTCGTGTTACAGTCTTCATGCTAGTTTTAGCCTGGAGGAGTTTCTCTTAAGACTCTTCCTAGTCTTGCAATGAGTTTCATTTACATCCCTGATGATGATCGTTTTAGCGAGGAGTAGCAGTCTTGACAATTGACCAGAAACAAAAAGAAGAAAAAAAAGAAAGAAAAAAACCCCATAAACTACCCCCCAAAATGAGTGGGGGTGGGGCATTTACATACACAAGAATACCATCATCCTGGTAGATCGGCTCTATGCAAGTTCACAAATAATAATCCATTCTTTACCTACTGTAAAGTAGTGTCTAATTCAGTGCTTTCTTCTGTTTATAACATGGAAAACTAATTCTGAATCATTTAGACACAGATATTTATTTCAGCTTTGCTTCAGTTCGGTGCTGGTGTTGATTTTACTGGATATGGCGTTAAGTTTTGGTAGTGCTCCAAACTATAGTCTAGCCTGTGATAGCTTTACTCTATAGCAATACATGCCGCGCGCGCGCGCACACACACACACACACACACACACACACACACACACACACACACACTGACATGCAACTGTAGATATATACAATGGATTCAATTCTTGAAATATACTCGATGAGAGACAGACGGACAGAGAAGAGTGGCGGCACGGTACTCACAACTGACGGAATCGTTCCGCATCAAAACTTGATCGCAGTCACAGTCCAAACTGACCCCGCTTTTCTGACGGATGTGGTACACGGCCGATGCGGCTTGGAATTTAACTTGATAAAATTTTAATACGTTGGTATCAGGCCAGCAGAAAAAAACGGACCGCTGAGACTGAGCTGAATGCAGAGAAAACCAAGTCCTACTGACTGTGACAAAACTGGCAACTGATGATGCGGGCGAAGGCGGCTACTACCGGACCATTGGACCTACATGTGCGGGAACTGCGGCGGCGTGAAGAGGGACACGGTAAATGATGATTCAGATACTAAGTATCAGTTGTTCTGAACTTCACCTTGACGGAGGTGTTGGTTCCTGAATGGGGAGCACTCACTGAGTGACTGGCAGGGGAGACTTGGAGACTTAATAAGTGTTCACATGTGAACTGTGTTAAAATCCAGCCGTAACGGTGGATTCTGCGCTCTGTCCTGTACTCAAAGTACTGAACCCGGCCAGTGAACTCGGCCCGACTGAAAAGCATGAGAACTACTCACGCCCAGTCAGTAGCAATCGAAGCTGTCATACTCAGTGAATGGACAGTGCTGTGCCGTGAGTAAAATCAGTCGGAGAGAGAAGCTCAAGTTTTTTGGCTATTTAAACACACACACACACACACACACACACACACACACACACACACACACACACACACACACACACACACACACACACACACACTGGGTGATTAACGTCCACAGAAACCCGACTTACCATTTTGGACTGACGGGGAGTAGGGGGCAAAACCCATCATTGCGCGAAGGTTGAATGTCCAGCTGCAGTGGGATAATACTGAGAATCCGCCTCAGTTGCGTGTGATTGGATGAAGTGTTGCTTTACGTCCACAGAAACCGTAGGTTTATTAGGGAGAGCCCTGGACGTCCACCTCGACTTTCACACAGCTCCTGAGCTCTGAAATATGTGACTGATCCTGTTGTTTTACTAACCACAGTCAGGCCCTGCGTGTCAGTACTGCCGAAGGCTGAGGTTCGTTGTTTAGTGAAGCATTTCATAAAAGTTATGCCGATTCAGTTAAGTTTCGACGCACACATTGTCACGTGGCGCGCGCGAGTGTGTGTGTGTGTGTGTGTGTGTGTGTGTGTGTGTGTGTGCGTGCCGTGCGTGAGTGATCGGCAAGAAACATATGTATTTGCTCGTGTGTGTGCGTCAGTACGTGCGTGCGTTCGTGTGTGTGTGCGTGCGTCAGAGTGTGTGTGCGTGCGTGTATGTGTGCGTGCGTGTGTGTGTGTCAGTGCGTGCGTGATCGGCAAGAAACATATGTATTGACTCTATAAGGATTTTGCTGTAAAACTTGTATATTCCATCTTTTAAAATGGTGGTGATGATTTCACCGCAGTAGCACCAAAGATTACCAATATAATCTTTGTATTTATAAACTTTGGTAGCAGATCTTTTAAAATGGTGGTGATGATTTCACCGCAGTAACACCAAAGATTACCAGTATAATCTTTGTATTTATAAACTTTGGTAGCAGGTAAAAGATCCCGCTCATTCTGCCAAAAGTGCAGCAGGTGGTAGGTTACAGCTAAATACGCACGCACCTTACGTATGTGGCTTTGCATAAAGTTACATGGTGCGTGGTTGTATGGTGTACACAGAATGCGCGGAGACGGCAGCAGTTTCATGTGGCACCAGCCATGTCAGCACACCACTTCGGTGGATGTTCAAAAACTGGCACTCTATAAAGAGCTAGTCACTCGTGTAGGATCACATGCAAGCGCAATGAGTCTGCTCGAGAGCGGAGAATAGTGCTCTATAAAAGCTGTCAACAATGACGTAGGTTTTAGTGTTATTAATATATTTCACTAAATCTCAACTGATAATTATTTACAAACACACTGAGACAGATCGACACACACGCGGCACACACTGATACAGACACGCGCTCGCGCACGCATGCTGATACACACACACACACACACACACACACACACACACACACACACACACACACACACACACCACACACACACACACACACACACACACACACACACACACACACACAAAGCAAGAGATGAGACAGTGACGACGCCGTTTGGAATTTATGCGTTTGAAATTCCCCGTACAACACAGAGGACGCCGATGAAGGCCGGGATTAAACATACTGGTTAAAAGGGGGAAGATGGAGAGGAGGAGAGCACGGTAAAACTGAGCAAGGAA
This sequence comes from Alviniconcha strummeri, assembly GCA_963584105.1. NCBI lineage: Eukaryota > Metazoa > Mollusca > Gastropoda > Provannidae > Alviniconcha > Alviniconcha strummeri. The sequence continues at coordinate 2,064,133 of OY757555.1, read as the reverse complement.
GGCACACAGAAAATGGACATTTAAGTAAAAAAAATCAAATAATTTATAATTATACATGACGTCTAAGATAAGAGATTAGTAAAAAAAAAAATTTTTTTTTTTTTTTTTTTTTTAAAGTATGGCAATGATATGGCAGTAAGGTGTGTAATTAGAACTGCGACAGTAACAATGCACTACCGCTCTGCCGCATCAGTTAGAACAGACATTGGCAATAATTTACAGGATATAGGATATAAAGGAGCAAACCACATCAATTAAATCGACATGTTGTATACATAGCACAGAACCGGTAAACGGTCAGGGCAAAAAATATACCACACCTTCAGGAAGAGAGTGATACGGATATGACCAAGGAAGATTTATTCATCAGGCCACTGCCCCTCATGAAAATATACCACACCCTTAGAGAGTGATACGGATAGGGACAAGGAAGTTTGATTCATTATTAAGCCACTGCCCCTCATGAATAGGGGTAAAGGTGGATGGCATACCGCTTCAGTAGTACATACTATTGGTATGCATATGAACAACAACAACAAAAACAACAAACTAACGACAAATTGCTTGAACTACGATCCAAACACACAAAGGTTCAAACGAACGCTTATTTATTTTAACACGGACACACAGTACAATGCACATTTTCGGGGAAATCCCCTTTATGAAGCCACAATAGCTTGAATTAGGATCTTGAAATGCTGCGCAGCTTAACCCGTTTTCAGGACGCATAACTGGTTCCGTGAGTCTGCTTTAGCTGTGTGTAATTTTGGCATCCTGCTGACATGGATCTCTGAAGAGGGACTTTTTTTTATTCAAAGAAGAGATGGTTGAATATTTCTCCCTGTTGTTTCTTGGAGGAGACCACCATTTGCAAGAATAGGAAGGCTTTTTGCCTCCGGGTATTTAGTGTTAAAAATTTTTTCTGGGCATATCAGAGTTCAGGAGCTGCGTGAAAGTCGAGGGGGTCGTCCTGGGTTTCCCGTCCTAATGAACCTTACGGTATCTGTGGACGTAAAGCAACACTGAACCATGCTTAGGCGTTGGTCACAGTTTGTCCCTAATATGTCAACCCAACATCCGAGGACACGAAGCTCTACATCATCATCCATCATCGTCTGGCCATTATGTGTTAAAAGCTGTTGACACATTTCTCACAATATTTTCTTTCACCGATGCCAGCAAAGCTGTTGACACATTTCTCACAGTATTTTCTTTCACGGATGCCAGCAGAACCTTTTTATGAATTCGATATAATTATTGCATGTCTGGCAAACTACTATGTGTTAAAAGCTGTTGACACATTTCTCACAATATTTCCTTTCACGGATGTCAGCAGAACCTTTTTATGAATTCGATATAATTATCGTGAATGTCTGGCAAACTACTATGTGTTAAAAGTTGTTGACACATTTCTCACAATATTTTCTTTCACGGATGCCACCAAAACCTTTTTATGAATTCGATATAATTATTGCATGTTTGGCAAACTACTATGTGTTAAAAGCTGTTGACACATTTCTCACAATATTTTCTTTCACGGATGCCACCAAAACCTTTTTATGAATTCGATATAATTATTGCATGTCTGGCAAACTACTATATGTCAAAAGCTGTTGACACATTTCTCACAATATTTTTTTTCTCACGGATGCCAGCAAAACCTTTTTTTTTCTCTTTTTTTTTTATGAAATCGATATAATTATTGCATGTCTGGCAAACTACCAAGCAACTAAGTAAGCTAACAAAGCAAATAAAGCAAAACCTATAATATCGTCATCATGCTTAACAGAATTAGCATTAGTTCAATCCGCAGGTTTCTCACTGAAAACGCAGCCTAAAGACTTGTTACTTCCTGTATCCTCTCACGGCTTGACTACTGCAACTGTCTCCTCATGGGTACACCTAATTCTGCCATCCATCCTCTCCAGAAAATTCAAAACTTTGCTGCAAGACTCGTTCTCTTGGCACCCCGCACCCACTCAACACCTCTCCGGGGGAAAAAAAACCAAAAAAAACTGCACTGGCTTCCCATTTCAGAACGCATTAACTATAAAGTCGCTTTTATGTGTTTCAGTGCTATAAATGGTTCTGGTCCTGCTTACCTCTCTAAACTGCTACATGTCTACACTGCGTCTCGTACACTACGTTCTTCTTCTGACACCTCAGTGTTCTGAGTGCTACTGAAGTCTGAAGGTTTTAGGGACAGGAATATGATTATAGTCTATTTCAGAGACAGGAGTATGATCATAGTCTATCACAGGTAACACACTTCAACAGTTCGCTGAGATTTGAGTGCAACTGAAGTCTGAAGGTTTCAGAGAAGGAATAATTATAACCTAATTACATAGCCGGTCGCAGGTAACACAGTCCAACAGTTTCCTAAGATTTCTGTGCTACTTAAGTCCGAAGGTTTCAGGGGCTGAACAAAATAATTACAGAGCCGTTTGCAGCTACACAGTTCAGCAATTTCCTAAGATTTCAGTGCTACTTAAATCCGAAAGTTTCAGGGGCTGAAAAAAATAATTATGTAGCCTATCGCAGCCAACAAAACAATTCGCTAAGATTTCAGAGCTACTTAAGTCCGAAGATTTCAGGGACAGGGATATTATAATAATTATAATAATAATATAATACAGTTATATATATATAATTATGTAGCCGGTCGAATCTAACACAGTTCAATAGTATGCGAAGATTTCAGCAAAGTTGCGATCTGCAGGAGTGTTCAGGATAAGTACAATTTCAACAAAGTTGTGGTCTGAAGGAGGTTTCCAGATTAGCAGGATTCCAACAAAGTTATGGACTGCAGGTTTCAGGATGAGTGCGATTTCAACAAAGCTGTGGTCTGCAGGAGTGTTCAGGATAAGTACGATTCCAACAAAGTTGTAGTCTGCAGGAGGTTTCTAGATTAGCAGGATTTGAACAAAGTTGTAGTCTACAGGAGGTTTCCAAATCAGCACGATTTCAACAAAGTTGCGGTCTGCAGTAGGGTTCAGTATCAGTTCGATTCAGCAAGGTTGTTGTCTGCAGGAGTCTTTAGGATCAGCAGTATGATTCTAACAAAGTTGCAGTCTGCAGGCGATTTCCAGATCAGTACGATTTCAGCAAAGTTGTGGTCTGTAGGAGGATTCAGGATCAGTACGACTTCAATAAAGTTGTGGTCTGTAGGAGGATTCAGGATCAGTACGACTTCAACAAAGTTGTGGTCTGTAGGAGGAGTCAGGATCAGTACGATTTCAGCAAAGTTGTGGTCTGTAGGAGGATTCAGGATCAGTACGATTTCAACAAAGTTGTGGTCTGTAGGAGGAGTCAGGATCAGTACGATTTCAACAAAGTTGTGGTCTGCAGAAGGGTTCAGGATCAGTACGATTTCAACAAAGTTGTTGTCTGCAGACGGGTTCAGGATCAGTACGATTTCAACAAGGTTGTTGTCTGCAGAAGGGTTCAGGATCAGTACGATTTCAACAAGGTTGTTGTCTGCAGAAGGGTTCAGGATCAGTACGATTTCAACAAGGTTGTTGCCTGCAGGAGGCTGGCTTCAGGATCAGGTCTATGTTATTGTAAAAGCTAATAAGAGCCACAGACAAAAGGTTCAAAAGAACGCTTATTTATCATGACACTGATATAATTCAGCGCTTTTCTGCCGCCTCCATGTCGCTGGTGTCCACAGATTTCAGAGGCAGGTCGCAGTCTTCCACGACGACTTTACTGGACGGAGCGGGCCGCCATTCCGGAGAAGGGCGTATGGCAGTTCGAATGCGCTAAAAAAGAGAGAAACAACAACAACAAAATGAATTGAATTGAACCGACAACATGCTATCAAGTGTCTAGAAAAAGAAAGAAAGAAAGAAAATTTAAAACTTAACCGGCAACATGCTATCAAGTGCCTAGAAGAAAGAAAGAAAGAAAGACAGAAGAAGAAGGAGAAGAAGAAGAAAAAAGAAGAAGAAGACAGACAGAAAGAAAGACAAAACAAAACAAAAACAAAAAAAACAAAAAACAAAAAAAGAAAGAAAGAAAGAAAGAACAAACAAAAAAAAGATTTTTTTTTTTTAACCGGCAACATGAGATTGCCTTTAAGGAAATGAAACCGGTAGTACGCAAAGAAGTCCTACGATCAAGAAACAACAACAATAAATGACCAACACGACCGGCGGTAGGGCCGGTTTGAGGAAACCTGCCCGATAAATACTGCAGTCTTCAGAGGACTGACCACCAGAAGGAGTTTTCAGCACGTTTTGGCTTTCAGCGGACTACAGTCACTATGCACATAGCCTACAGCAAGTAGTCCTCTAAGGACATCACACCATCGACCGCATGGAGAAGAGAACTCGAACTCGAAACTTTAATACTCAAGGATAGTAGCGTTAGGTGCATTTGGACCTATCTAACAGCCAGTCCTTGCTATACTACAAATAGTGAGTGAGAGAGAGAAAGAGAGAGAGAGAGAGAGAGAGAGAGAGGGAGAGGGAGAGAGAACTCGACTCGAACTCAAACTCGAAAACTTTAATACTCAAGGATAGTGGCGTTAGGTCCATTTGGACCTATCTAACAGCCAGTCCTTGCTACAAACACAAATAAACAGGACAATACCACAAACAAATAATTATTAAGCAATTGATTAATGCAGTTTCACAGTTCCTACAGATGTGCAGAAAGATAAGAATTAATTTTCTTTTATGGGCATACATGTATACAACACTCAAATTTGTAGGCAAAAGTCTGATTCAAACAAATCCGTCCAAATCTGACAAAAGGAGAGAGGCGTGGAAAGAGGAAGTGCTAGACGACCTTCCTTGACTCAGAAAGACGAGAGAGAGCCATCGTCAACCAGATGAACATTGGAACCGTTTCAAAGGCGACGCTGGGGAAACTTCTGAGAGACGTGGTGGAGTGCATATGGGCTTTTCCGAGCGCAGAGATACCATCTTGAACTGGCCGAAACTGAATTGAACTGAACTAGGGGCCGACGTTGTGAGTGTACAACAGGCTTCAGGTGACTGACCTCTGTGAGTGTACAGCACGTTTCAATTTTTATAGAACAGACCTCTGTGAATGTAGAACACGTTGAACTCTCCAGGGGACAGACAGACAGACCTGTGTAAATATACAGCACGTTGAATACTTCAGGGCACTGACAGACAGACCTCTGTGAATGTACAGCACGTTGAACTCTTCAGGGGGCAGACAGACCTCTGTGAATGTACAGCACGTTAAACTCTTCAGGGGACAGAGCTTTGTAAACGTACGACACACGCTAGTCTTCAGAGGACAGACCTCTGTGAACGTACAGCACGTTGTGCTTTTCAGACGTCTTCAAGGGACTGACGTCTATCGGTGCAAGTACACCACGCTCCAGATTAAACTCAGGGGACGGACCTCTGCCAGCGCACAACACGCTCTAGACAGTCCTGTACAGTATAGTCCAGACAGTCCAGGGGGCTGCATGACCTCTATCAGCGCAAGCACAGCGCGCTCCAGATAGTTCTTGGGGAACGGATCTGTAGTATTCAGGGGACTGACCTCTGTCAGTGTACAGCAGGGCACGCTCTACACAGACCCGTATAGTGATATAGTCTAGACAGTCCAGGGACTGACCTCTGTCAGTGTACAGCAGGGCATGCTATAGGCAGACCCTATAGTGATACAGTCTAGACAGTCCAGGGGACTGACCTCTGTCAGTGTACAGCAGGTCATGCGCTACATAGACCCCAGCGGACTGACCTCTGTCAGTGTACAGCAGGGCACGGTCTAGACAGACCCGTATAGTGATATAATCTAGACAGTCCAGGGGACTGACCTCTGTCAGTGTACAGCAGGGCACGGTCTAGACAGACCCCAGGGGCCTGACCTCTGTCAGTGCAAGTAGAGCACGGTCTAGACAGACTCCAGGGGACTGACCTCTGTAAGTGCAATCACGTATACAGCACCGTCTAGACAGACCCCGGGGGACTGACCTCTGTCAGTGCACAGTAGGGCAAGGTATAGACCGACCCCAGGGGCCTGACCTCTATTCGTGCAAGCACAGCACGGTCTACACGGACCCCAGGGGACTGACCTCTGTCAGTGCAAGCACCGCACGGCCTACACAGACCCCAGGGGACTGACCTCTGTCAGTGCACAGTAGGGCAAGGTATAGACCGACCCCAGGGGCCTGACCTCTATTCGTGCAAGCACAGCACGGCCTACACAGACCCCAGGGGACTGACCTCTGTCAGTGCAAGCACCGCACGGCCTACACAGACCCCAGGGGACTGACCTCTGTCAGTGCAAGCACCGCACGGCCTACACAGACCCCAGGGGACTGACCTCTGTCAGTGCAAGCACAGCACGGCCTACACAGACCCCAGGGGACTGACCTCTGTCAGTGCAATCACGGCACGGTCTAAACAGACTTCAGGGGACCGACGTCTGTCAGTGCAAGCAGAACACACTCTAAGACCGACCCCAGGGGACTGACCTCAGTCAGTGTAAGCAGAACGCACTCTAAGACCGACCCCAGGAGACTGACCTCTGTCAGTGTAAGCAGAACACACTCTAAGACCGACCCCTGGGGACCGACCTCTATCAATGCAAACACAGCACTGTCTAGACCGACCCCAGTGGACTGACCTGTGTGAGAGTTCCGGTGGAGAAGATGAGCTGCACTGCGGCCATGACAGGGATGGGCAGGAGGGTTAAGATGGCGATGGACCAGCCCAGTGCTGACGTCCAGGCAGGGTAGCCCTTCAGAGGTTTAAACCCCACCATGCCCAGTATCCACGTCACCTGAAAATCAGGCAGTATTCACGTATGCAACCATGTGAAGCATCATCCACATCACCAATAAAAATGGGACAGTATTCATGTAGGCAACCAACCATGTGAAGCATCATCCACATCACCTGGAAAAAATGAGACAGTATTCATGTAGGCAGCCATGTGGAGCATCATCCACATCACCTAAAAAAATGAGACAGTATTCATGTAGGCAGCCATGTGAAGCATCATCCACATCACCTAAAAAAATGAGACAGTATTCATGTTTGTAATGACGTGCAGCAGCATCCACTTCATTTCGACGTATGTCTCAGAGTGTGTACGTGTGTGTGTTTCATGACTTTGAATTACTGAGATATGCGCAGTTCAATTCTTCGTTGTGCGTTACGTATAAGATCGAACGACAGCTTTAAATTCCCGCTGGGATGAATAAAATATATTGTTGTCGTTGTTAACTAACTGACTGACTGACTGACTAACTAACTAACTAACGGTGGGCGAGAACAGCTCAGTGGTTCTCCCAGATGTGACCGTCCTGGTTGAAAACCAAGTTACTAGAGGCTCAGTGGTAGAGCGCCGGACTCGTGATCGAAAGGTCGCGGGTTCGAATCGCTGCAGAAACGGCGGGAGAATTTTCTTCCGCATGGTCAACTTTTAGTGCTGACTCTTATTTCGGTATCCGCTCCATCCCCGTGTTACTGCAGTAGCACGTAAAAAATCCCGGTCATTCTGGCAAAAGTGTGGTGGTAGGTTACCACTGAACACACATGAACGCCACGTAGCCTATGTGGCGTCTGATGCATGGTTGCATGGTGTGCACAGAACGTGCACCGAGGTGGTAGCAGCTTCACGTGGCACCAGCCGTGTAACAACCAAACAGCGACAAGATGACCAGTGCTTCCGTAATGTATGCAGCTAACCTTGGTTAGCTGATATGTAACTAGTATGTGATGCTGCCATTGTTGGATGTTCAGTTTGAGTGATGCTTTGCCGATGCAAAGTTATCCCTCTAAAGTATGGGTACTTTGTCAGTGCGGCCGTGCGGCATAACTTATTTGTTTAGTTTCCTACCGATCTATGTTGCTACACGAAATCGGTGGTATATTATGGCTAACACTTTGAAGATATTGACTTCATAGTTGTGGAATGTTCAGTTTACTAGTTGAATATGGTTTAGTACATAGGGGTGATTGTATAAACTGTGAGACATGTTATTTCTGCTTGATCCGGCTTTTGTATGGCCGAGTCTTGGGCGCGTAGACTTTCACTCTGCTTAGCTTGTAAACCCTTTCCGGGTCTTTGTGCGTGTACCCGAACTGGCCGGTGATGCTCGTCAGTGGTGGTAATTAGGTTTTTGTCTCTGTTTACTAACCGAGCAGACAGGCGCAGCCAGATCAGCAGCTTAGATTCTTGATGCGCTACCTGCGTCAGTAAGACGCTTGACGTTGTTCACAGATATGCTCTGCTAGTCAGTAACAGTAACATGCTGTAACGCTTTGAGTAACGAGGCTGGAACTGGTCAGTTTATGACTGACTTCCTCCCGCTTACGGCATGGTCCCATTTGCCACCCGTGTCGCAATCCGTCTCGTTGTGTGCTTAAGTGGATCTGCTGTAACGATTATCTCACTCTTCCTGTTTAGTTAAGAATGAGCTTGGTAATCCGCATTCTCAGTCACTGTTACTTTATTGTATACTATTATACACTGGGAGTTCATCCGTTAACTGACTGGCCGTCTCTTGTATACTCACCGCGACTCTTTGAGATAC
>OY757555.1:2034729-2055406 GCA_963584105.1 Alviniconcha strummeri | reverse complement strand
CACCTTATGCTAGTTTGAGTGACGTGTTTCTCTTACACACATCATGCTAGTTTTTGTGGTGTTTGGCTTACACACCTCATGCCAGTTCTAATGAGGTGTTTCTCTTACACACCTCATGCTAGTTTCAGTGAGGTGTTTCTCTTACACACCTCGTGCTAGTTTCAGTGAGGTACTTCTCTTAGACACCTCATGCTAGTTTTAGTGAGGTGTTTCTCTTACACACCTCATGTTAGTTTTAGTAAGATGTTTCTTGCACTCCTGATGATACTTCTGGTGAGGTGTTTCTCTTACACACCTCATGTTAGTTTTAGTGAGGTGTTTCTGTTGCACTCATGATAATGGTTCTAGTGAGGAGTCTTTCTTACACACCTCATGCTAGTTTTAGTGAAGTGTTTCCCTTGTACCCCTGATGATACTTCTAGTGAAGTGTTTCTCTTACACACCTCATGCTAGTTATAACGAGGTGTTTCTCTTACATCATTCTAGTCTTTGTGAGGTGTTTCTCTTACATACCTCATACCAGTTCTAATGAGGTGTTTCTCTTACACACCTCATGCTAGTTTCAGTCAGGTGTTTCTCTTGCACTCCTGATGATAATTCTAGTGAGGTGTTTCTCTTACACACCTCATGCTAGTTTTAGTGAAATGTTTCTCTTACACACCTCATGCTAGTTATAACAAGGTGTTTTTCCTACAAACCTCATGCTAGTTTTAGTGAGGTGTTTTTCTTACACTCCTGATGCTATTTTTAGTGAGGTGTTTCTCTTACATACCTCATGCTAGTTTTAGTGAGGTGTTTTTCTTACACACCTCATGGTGGTTTTAGTGAGGTGTTTCTCTTACCTCATGCTAGTTTTACTGAGGTGTTTCTCTTGCACTCCTGATGCTACTTCTAGTGAAGTGTTTCTCTTGCACTCCAGATTCTACTTCTAGTGAAGTGTTTCTCTTGTATCCCTGATGATACTTCTAGTGAAGTGTTTCTCTTACACACCTCGTGCTAGTTTTAGTGAGGTGTTTCTCTTACATCATGCTAGTCTTTGTGAGGTGTTTCTCTTACACACCTCATTCTGGTGGGGTGTTTCTCTTACACACCTCATGCTAGTTTTTGTGAGGTGTTTTTCTTACACACCTTATGCAAGTTTGAGTGACGTGTTTCTCTTACACACATCATGCTAGTTTTTGTGGTGTTTGGCTTACACACCTCATGCCAGTTCTAATGAGGTGTTTCTCTTACACACCTCATGCTAGTTTCAGTCAGGTGTTTCTCTTGCACTCCTGATGATACTTCTAGTGAGGTGTTTCTCTTACACACCTCATGCTAGTTTTAGTGAAGTGTTTCTCTTGCACACCTGATGCTAGTTTCAGTGAAATGTTTCTCTTACACACCTCATGCTAGTTATAATGAGGTGTTTTTCCTAAAAAACTCATGCTAGTTTTAGTGAGGTGTTTTTCTTGCACTCCTAATGATATTTTTAGTGAGGTGCTTCTCTTACACACCTCATGCTAGTTTTAGTGAGGTGTTTTTCTTACACACCTCATGGTGGTTTTAGTGAGGTGTTTCTCTTACCTCATGCTAGTTTTACTGAGGTGTTTCTTTTGCACTCCTGATGCTACTTCTTGTGAAGTGTTTCTCTTACACACCTCATGCTAGTTATAGTGAGGTGTTTCTGTTACACACCTGATGCTACTTCTAGTGAGGTGTTACTTTTACACACCTCATGCTAGTTTTAGTGAGGTGTTTTTCTTGCAGACATGATAATGCTTGTAGTGAGGTGTCTCTCTTAGCCACCTTATGCTAGTTTTAATGAAGTGTTTCTCTTGCACACCTGATCATACTTCTAGTGAAGTGTCTCTCTTACACACATCATGCTAGGTTTAACGAGGTGTTTCTCTTACACTTAGTGTTAGTCTTAGGTTTTTCTCTTACACACTTCTTGCTAGTTTTAGTGAGGTGTTTCTCTTACACACCTCATGCTAGTTTTAGTGAAGTGTTTCTCTTACACACTGCATGCCAGTTCTGGTGAGGTGTTTCTCTTACACACCTCATGCTAGTTTTAGTGAGGTGTTTCTCTTACACACATGCCAGTTCTGGTGAGGTGTTTCTCTTACACACCTCATGCTATGTTTAGTGAGGTGTTGCTCTTTCAGTCCTGATAATAGTTCTAGTGAGGTGTTTCTCTTACACACCTCGTGCTAGTTTTAGTGAGGTGTGTCTCTTGCACTCCTGATGATACTTGGGAGGTGTTTCTCTTACACGCATCATGCTAGTTTTAGTGAAGTGTTTCTGTTGCACACCCGATAATAGTTTTAGTGAGGTGTGTCTCTTGCACTCCTGATGGTACTTCTTGGGAGGTGTTTCTCTTACACACGTCATGCTAGTTTTAGTGAAGTATTTCTCTTGCACACCTGATGCTAGTTTTTAGTGAAGTGTTTCTCTTACACGCCCCATGCTAGTTTTAAGGAGATGTTTCTCTTACGCACCTCATGCTAGTTTTAGTGAGGTGTTTCTCTTGCACTCCTGATGCTACTTCTAGTGAGGTGTTTCTCTTGCACACCTGATAATAGTTTTAGTGAGGTATGTCTCTTGCACTCCTGATGGTACTTCCTGGGAGGTGTTTCTCTTACACACATCATGCTAGTTTTAGTGAAGTGTTTCTCTTGCACACCTGATGCTAGTTTTAGTGAAGTGTTTCTCTTACACACCCCATGCTAGTTTTCAGGAGGTGTTTCTCTTACACACCTCATGCTAGTTTTAAAGAGATGTTTCTCTTACACATCTCATGCTAGTTTTACTGAGGTGTCTCTCTTGCACTCCTCAAGCCACTTCTGGTGAGGTGTTTCTCTTACACACATTATGCTAGTTTTAGTGATGAGTTTCTCTTACAATCCTGATGATACTTTTAGCAAGGTTTTTATGTTAGTTACACTCCTCATGCTAGTTTTAGTGAGGAGTTTCTCTTGCACTCCTGGTGCTAATTTTAGTTAAGAGTTTTTCTTATACTCCTGATGCCAGTGTTAATGAGTTTGTGTTACAGTCATCATGCTTGTTTTGGGTAGGAGTTTCTCTTACATTCCCCACACTGATCATAGTGAGGATGTTTTGAAACAATTTGCATGCTGGATTGGTGAGAATCTTCTTACACTGAAGTACACACCTCGTGCTGGAGTTAGGACATGCGTTTCTCTTATACTGTAGTAGTAACTACTACATAGAAGTAATCCCAGATGTTATCCATTGTCCAAACAAAGATGCAAGATCAAGGTCTGACAGGTTACAGCTCGGTACCACTCACATCCAGAGCTTCACACAGACTAGGCAAATGTCGGTTGTCATGGGAATGACTCGGTTTTGGGCTGCTGTTAGCGAGTGCAGTGCATACTCAGGGCACAGCAGCCACCGACACGCCTCGTCTGGCTTCGTCTCGGTACAGACTCACCAGACAGCTCAGTCCTGACATGACCTCATCCGTACATCTGTCTTTCTTTTTACACTCATCGTGCTGTTTAGTGAGGAGTTTCTCTTACACTCCTCAAGCTGGTTTTATTGAGGAGTTTCTCTTACACTACTCGAGCTGGTTTTAGTGAGGAGTTTCTCCTACACTCCTCTTTTAGTGCGGATGAGTTTCTCTTACATTCCTGATGCTATTTTTGGGGAGGAGTTTCTCTTACACTCCTCGAGCTGGTTTTAGTGAGGAGTTTCTCTTACACTCCTCGAGCTGGTTTTAGTGCGGAGGAGTTTCTCTTACATTCCTGATGCTATTTTTGGGGAGGAGTTTCTCTTACACTCCTCGAGCTGGTTTTAGTGAGGAGTTTCTCTTACACTCCTCGAGCTGGTTTTAGTGCGGAGGAGTTTCTCTTACATTCCTGATGCTATTTTTGGGGAGGAGTTTCTCTTACACTCCTCGAGCTGGTTTTAGTGAGGAGTTTCTCTTACACTCGTCGAGCTGGTTTTAGTGAGGAGTTTTGATTACACTCCTGATGCTAGTTTTAGTGAGGAGTTTCGTTTACACTCCTGATACTAGTTTTAGTGAAGAGATTTTCTTACTGGTTTTAGTGAGGAGTTTCTGTTACACTCCTCAAGATGGTTTTAGTGAGGAGTTTCTCTTACACTCCTGATACTAGTTTTAGTGAAGAGTTTCTCTTACACTCCTGGAGCTGGTTTTAGTGCGGAGGAGTTTCCCTTACATTCCTGATGCTAGTTTTAGTGAGGAGTTTCTCTTACACTCCTCGAGCTGGTTTTAGTGAAGAGTTATTCTTACACTCCTCGAGCTGGTTTTAGTGAGGAGTTTCTTTTACACTCCTCAAGCTGGTTTTAGTGGGGAGTTTCTCTTACACTCCTCGAGCTGGTTTTAGTGAGGAGTTTCTCTTACACTCCTCGAGCTGGTTTTAGTGAGGAGCTTCCATTACACTCCTGATGATAGTTTTAGTGAGAAGTTTTGTTTATACTCCTGATGCTAGTTTTAGTGAAGAGATTTTCTTAAACTCCTGGAGCTGATTTTAGTGAGGAGTTTCTCTTACACTCCTCGAGATGGTTTTAGTGATGAGTTTCCATTACACTGCTGATGCTAGTTTTAGTGAGGAGTTTCGTTTACACTCCAGATACTAGTTTTAGTGAGTAATTTCTCTTACACTCCTGATGCTAGTTTTAGTGAAGAGTTTCTCTTACACTCCTCGAGCTGGTTTTAGTGAGGAGTTTCCCCTACTCTTCTGATGCTAGTTTTAGTGAGGAGTTTACACTCCTGATGCTAATTTTAGTGAGGAGTTTCTTTTACACTCCTGATACTAGTTTTAGTGAGGAGTTTCTCTTACATTCCTGATGCTAGTTTTAGTGAGGAGTTTCTGTTACACTCCTCGAGCTGGTTTGAGTGAGGAGTTTCTCTCTTAAGCTGGTTTTAGTGTAGAGTTCCTCTTAAACCCCTGAAGCTTGCTTATAGCGAGGAATTTCCCTTTACACTCCTGATGCTAGTTTTTGTGCGGGGGTTACTTTTGACCCCTCATGTCGTTTTTAATAGGGAGTTTCTCATACATTTCTCTTGCTGGTCCAGTTTAGTGAGGAGTTTCTCTTACACACCTCATGCTTTGTATGTTCGTGAGGAGATTCTATTACACTCCTGATGCTACTTTTAGTGAGGAGTTTCTCTTACACACCTCATGCTATGTTTGTTCATGAGGAGTTTCTCTTATACACATGCTATATTTATTCGTGAGGAGTTTCTCTTAAACTCTTGATGCCATGTTTATTCGTGACTGAGGAGTTTCTCTTACACTCCTGATACTACTTTTAGTGAGGAGTTTTCTCTTACCCTCCTCATGCTAATTTTAGTGAGGAGTTTCTCTTACACTCTCCTGGTGCTAGTTTTAGTGAGGAATTTTGTCTGATCTATTCTGGCTAGTTTTAGTGAGGAGTTACTCGTACATTCCTCTTGCTAGTTTACTGATGAATTGTACACTCCTGATGCTACTTTTGGTGAGGAGTTTCTCTTAGTGTTCATCTGCTGACACTGGTGACGAATTCCATTATGTTTTTAGTTGTCTTTTTTTGTCTTTTTTTTTTTTTTTTTTGCCGAATCCAGAAAAAAATATCTTTCACCATTGTAAAAATGCAAAATGTTAATAGATTTCACAGTCTTTTTTGCAGTAAAAAGAAACGATTATTGGTAAATTTAGCACACTTTTTGAAAAATATTATGAGTGAATTCTGATGTCAAGAGTACGTAGAGTGATAACAGCTTCTTTTTTTTCTTCTTTTTCTTCTTCTATTAATGTATTTTTATTTTTTTAATTTTTTTTCTTCTTCTTCTTCTATTGATGTATTTTATATATTTTTATTTTTTAAGAGAATGTATGCCTGTCGCATCCCTCTTTCCTCCTCCTTTTCCCTAAATCTTGGGAGGGTGGGAGGGCGGGTGGATGTGCAAGCGCGTGTCAGTGTATGTGAGTGAGTGACTGTGTGTGTTTGCTGTACCCATCTATTTTTTCATTTTTTACTCTAGCTTTTGTTTTGGTTAATGATCTTTCTCTGGTTTCTCGTTGTTTCTTGTTTTGGAAATGCGTACGATTTTGTTTTCGTTTTTGCTGCCGTTTGTCTCTTTTTGTTGTATGCACTTGTATTTTATGTTTACTGCCGTGTCATACCAGATGTTCTTTCATTGATGTTCTTTCATGTACCCCCACTGGGGTTTCTGAAAAACCACTTGACCTGACTTGACTTGAACTTAAACTCTTGATGCTAGTTTAAGTGAGGAGTTCCACTCTTGATGCTAATTTTATAGAGGAGATACTCTTACACTCATCATGTTGGTTTAGTGAAGAGTTTCTCTTACACTCCTCATGCTAGTTTTAGTGAAGAGTTTCTCTTACACTCCTGATACCAGTTTTAGTCAGGAGTTTCTGTTATACTCCTGATGTTTTAGTGAGAAATTTCTCTTACACTCTTGATGTTAGTTTTAGTGAAGAGTTTCTCTTACATTCCTGATGCCAGTTTTAGGAGTTTCTCTTACACTCCGCATGCTAGATTTAGTGAGGTGTTTTAGCGAGAAGTTTCTTTTACAGACATGGTGCTCAGTCAGTGATTTTAGTGAGGCACGGTGTTTTTCTTGCACTCCTGATGCTAGTTTTAGTGAAGGGTTTCTCTTACAGCCCTGGTGCCATTTTTAGTGAAAAGTTTCTCATACAGTCCTCTTGCTGCTTCAGTTTAGTTATATTTTTTCATCATGCACCTCATGTGATGTTTAGTGAGGAGTTTTAGACACATTCCTGATGCTAGTATTAGTGAGTCTACACTTTTCCTGCCAATTTTAGTTTGGGGTTTCTTTTGACACTCCTGATGCTAGTCAAATTTTGATGAGTTTCACTTACACTCTTCGCTGTACCCATCTATTTTCTAATGCTGAGTTTAATGGGGAGTTTCTCTTACACTCTGGATGCTAATTTTAGTGAGAAGTTGACACTCCTGATGCCAGTTTTAATGTGGAGTTCATGTTACAGTCTTCATGCTAGTTTTAGCCTGGAGGAGTTTCTCTTAAGACTCCTCCTAGTCTTGCAATGAGTTTCATTTACATCCCTGATGATGATCGTTTTAGCGAGGAGTAGCAGTCTTGACAATTGACCAGAAACAAAAACAAGAAAAAAAGAGAGAAAAAAAACCCATAAACTACCCCCCAAAATGAGTGGGGGTGGGGCATTTACATACACCAGAATACCATCATCCTGGTAGATCGGCTCTATGCAAGTTCACAAATAATAATCCATTCTTTACCTACTGTAAAGTAGTGTCTAATTGCTTTCTTCTGTTTATAACATGGAAAACTAATTCTGAATCATTTAGACACAGATATTTATTTCAGCTTTGCTTCAGTTCGGTGCTGGTGTTGATTTTACTGGATATGGCGTTAAGTTTTGGTAGTGCTCCAAACTATAGTCTAGCCTGTGATAGCTTTACTCTATAGCAATACATGCCGCGCGCGCACGCGCGCGCGCACTCACACACACACACACACACACACACACACACACACACACACACACACACGCACACTGACATGCAACTGTAGATATATACAATGGATTCAATTCTTGAAATATACTCGATGAGAGACAGACGGACAGAGAAGAGTGGCACGGTACTCACAACTGACGGAGTCGTTCCGCATCAAAACTTGATCGCAGTCACAGTCCAAACTGACCCCGCTTTTCTGACGGATGTGGTACACGGCCGATGCGGCTTGGAATTTAACTTGATAAAATTTTAATACGTTGGTATCAGGTATGGGCCTAATCGCCAGCAGAAAAACGGACCGCTGAGACTGAGCTGAATGCAGAGAAAACCAAGTCCTACTGACTGTGACAAAACTGGCAACTGATGATGCGGGCGAAGGCGGCTACTACCGGACCATTGGACCTACATGTGCGGGAACTGCGGCGGCGTGAAGAGGGACACGGTAAATGATGATTCAGATACTAAGTATCAGTTGTTCTGAACTTCACCTTGACGGAGGTGTTGGTTCCTGAATGGGGAGCACTCACTGAGTGACTGGCAGGGGAGACTTGGAGACTTAATAAGTGTTCACATGTGAACTGTGTTAAAATCCAGCCGTAACGGTGGATTCTGCACTCTGTCCTGTACTCAAAGTACTGAACCCGGCCAGTGAACTCGGCCCGACTGAAAAGCATGAGAACTACTCACGCCCAGTCAGTAGCAATCGAAGCTGTCATACTCAGTGAATGGACAGTGCTGTGCCGTGAGTAAAATCAGTCGGAGAGAGAAGCTCAAGTTTTTTTGGCTATTTAAACACACACACACACACACACACACACACACACACACACACACACACATACTGGGTGATTAACGTCCACAGAAACCCGACTTACCATTTGGGACTGACGGGGAGTAGGGGGCAAAACCCATCATTGCGCGAAGGTTGAATGTCCAGCTGCAGTGGGATAATACTGAGAATCCGCCTCAGTTGCGTGTGATTGGATGAAGTGTTGCTTTACGTCCACAGAAACCGTAGGTTTATTAGGGAGAGCCCTGGACGTCCACCTCGACTTTCACACAGCTCCTGAGCTCTGAAATGTGTGACTGATCCTGTTGTTTTACTAACCACAGTCAGGCCCTGCCTGTCAGTACTGCCGAGGGCTGAGGTTCGTTGTTTAGTGAAGTTTAGTTATGCCGATTCAGTTCAGTTTCGACGCACACATTGTCACGTGGCGTGTGTGTGTGTGTGTGTGTGTGTGTGTGTGTGTGTGTGTGTGTGTGCCTGCGTGCCGTGCGTGAGTGATCGGCAAGAAACATATGTATTGGCTCGTGTGTGTGCGTCAGTACGTGCGTGAGTTCGTGTGTGTGTGCGTGCGTCAGAGTGTGTGTGCGTGCGTGTATGTGTGCGTGCGTGTGTGTTGTCAGTGCGTGCGTGCCGCGCGTGCGTGATCGGCAAGAAACATATGTATTGACTCTATAAGGATTTTGCTGTAAAACTTGTATATTCCATCTTTTAAAATGGTGGTGATGATTTCACCGCAGTAGCACCAAAGATTACCAGTATAATCTTTGTATTTATAAACTTTGGTAGCAGATCTTTTAAAATGGTGGTGATGATTTCACCGCAGTAGCACCAAAGATTACCAGTATAATCTTTGTATTTATAAACTTTGGTAGCAGGTAAAAGATCCCGCTCATTCTGCCAAAAGTGCAGCAGGTGGTAGGTTACAGCTAAATACGCACGCACCTTACGTATGTGGCTTTGCATGAAGTTACATGGTGCGTGGTTGTATGGTGTACACAGAATGCGCGGAGACGGCAGCAGTTTCATGTGGCACCAGCCATGTCAGCACACCACTTCGGTGGATGTTCAAAAACTGGCACTCTATAAAGAGCTAGTCACTCGTGTAGGATCACACTAGCGCAATGAGTCTGCTCGAGAGCGGAGAATAGTGCTCTATAAAAGCTGTCAACAATGACGTAGGTTTCAGTGTTATTTTATTAATATATTTCACCAAATCTCAATAATTATTTACAAACACACTGAGACAGATCGACACACACGCGGCACACACTGATACAGACACGCGCTCGCGCACGCATGCTGATACACACACACACACACACACACACACACACACACACACACACACACACACACACACACGCACCACACACACACACACACATACACA
The DNA here is from genome assembly GCA_963584105.1 of Alviniconcha strummeri. Classification (NCBI taxonomy): domain Eukaryota; kingdom Metazoa; phylum Mollusca; class Gastropoda; family Provannidae; genus Alviniconcha; species Alviniconcha strummeri. Next base: position 2,045,732 of record OY757555.1, on the reverse strand, counting down.
CACACACACACACACACACACAAAGCAAGAGATGAGACAGTGACGACGCCGTTTGGAATTTATGCGTTTGAAATTCCACGTACAACACAGAGGACGTCGATGAAGGATTAAACATACTGGTTAAAAAGGGGAAGATGGAGAGGAGGAGAGCACGGTAAAACTGAGCAAGGAAGGCACACAGAAAATGGACATTTAAGTAAAAAAATCAAATAATTTATAATTATACATGACGTCTAAGATAAGAGATTAGTAAGTTTTTTTGTTTTTTTGTTTTTTGTTTTTTAATATGGCAATGATATGGCAGTAAGGTGTGTAATTAGAACTGCGACAGTAACAATGCACTACCGCTCTGCCGCAGCAGTTAGAACAGACATTGGCAATAATTTACAGGATATAGGATATAAAGGAGCAAACCACATCAATTAAATCGACATGTTGTATACATAGCACAGAACCGGTAAACGGTCAGGGCAAAAAATATACCACACCTTCAGGAAGAGAGTGATACGGATATGACCAAGGAAGATTTATTCATCAGGCCACTGCCCCTCATGAAAATATACCACACCCTTAGAGAGTGATACGGATAGGGACAAGGAAGTTTGATTCATTATTAAGCCACTGCCCCTCATGAATAGGGGTAAAGGTGGATGGCATACCGCTTCAGTAGTACATACTATTGGTATGCATATGAACAACAACAACAAAAACAACAAACTAACGACAAATTGCTTGAACTACGATCCAAACACACAAAGGTTCAAACGAACGCTTATTTATTTTAACACGGACACACAGTAAAATGCACATTTTCGGGGAAATCCCCTTTATGAAGCCACAATAGCTTGAATTAGGATCTTGAAATGCTGCGCAGCTTAACCCGTTTTCAGGACGCATAACTGGTTCCGTGAGTCTGCTTTAGCTGTGTGTAATTTTGGCATCCTGCTAACATGGATCTCTGAAGAGGGACTTTCTTTTATTCAAAGAGGAGATGGTTGAATATTTCTCCCTGTTGTTTCTTGGAGAAGACCACCATTTGCAAGAATAGGAAGGCTTTTTGCCTCCGGGTATTTAGTGTTAAAAATTTTTTCTGGGCATATCAGAGTTCAGGAGCTGTGTGAAAGTCGAGGTGGTCGTCCTGGGTTTCCCGTCCTAATGAACCTTACGGTTTCTGTGGACGTAAAGCAACACTGAACCATGCTTAGGCGTTGGTCACAGTTTGTCCCTAATATGTCAACCCAACATCCGAGGACACGAAGCTCTACATCATCATCCATCATCGTCTGGCCATTATGTGTTAAAAGCTGTTGACACATTTCTCACAATATTTTCTTTCACGGATGCCAGCAAAGCTGTTGACACATTTCTCACAGTATTTTCTTTCACGGATGCCAGCAGAACCTTTTTATGAATTCGATATAATTATTGCATGTCTGGCAAACTACTATGTGTTAAAAGCTGTTGACACATTTCTCACAATATTTCCTTTCACGGATGTCAGCAGAACCTTTTTATGAATTCGATATAATTATCGTGAATGTCTGGCAAACTACTATGTGTTAAAAGTTGTTGACACATTTCTCACAATATTTTCTTTCACGGATGCCACCAAAACCTTTTTATGAATTCGATATAATTATTGCATGTTTGGCAAACTACTATGTGTTAAAAGCTGTTGACACATTTCTCACAATATTTTCTTTCACGGATGCCACCTAAACCTTTTTATGAATTCGATATAATTATTGCATGTCTGGCAAACTACTATATGTCAAAAGCTGTTGACACATTTCTCACAATATTTTTTTTCCACGGATGCCAGCAAAACCTCTTTTTTTTCTTTTTTTATGAAATCGATATAATTATTGCATGTCTGGCAAACTACCAAGCAACTAAGTAAGCTAACAAAGCAAATGAAGCAAAACCTATAATATCGTCATCATGCTTAATAGAATTAGCATTAGTTCAATCCGCAGGTTTCTCACTGAAAACGCAGCCAAGACTTGTTACTTCCTGTATCCTCTCACGGCTTGACTACTGCAACTGTCTCCTCATGGGTACTCCTAATTCTGCCATCCATCCTCTCCAGAAAATTCAAAACTTTGCTGCAAGACTCGTTCTCTTGGCACCCCGCACCCACTCAACACCTCTCCGGGAAAAAAAAAACTGCACTGGCTTCCCATTTCAGAACGCATTAACTATAAAGTCGCTTTTATGTGTTTCAGTGCTATAAATGGTTCTGGTCCTGCTTACCTCTCTAAACTGCTACATGTCTACACTGCGTCTCGTACACTACGTTCTTCTTCTGACACCTCAGTGTTCTGAGTGCTACTGAAGTCTGAAGGTTTTAGGGACAGGAATATGATTATAGTCTATTTCAGGGACAGGAGTATGATCATAGTCTATCACAGGTAACACACTTCAACAGTTCGCTGAGATTTGAGTGCAACTGAAGTCTGAAGGTTTCAGAGAATGAATAATTATAACCTAATTACATAGCCGGTCGCAGGTAACACAGTCCAACAGTTTCCTAAGATTTCTGTGCTACTTAAGTCCGAAGGTTTCAGGGGCTGAACAAAATAATTACAGAGCCGTTTGCAGCTACACAGTTCAGCAATTTCCTAAGATTTCAGTGCTACTTAAATCCGAAAGTTTCAGGGGCTGAAAAAAATAATTATGTAGCCTATCGCAGCCAACAAAACAATTCGCTAAGATTTCAGAGCTACTTAAGTCCGAAGATTTCAGGGACAGGGATATTATAATAATTATAATAATAATATAATACAGTTATATATATATAATTATGTAGCCGGTCGAATCTAACACAGTTCAATAGTATGCGAAGATTTCAGCAAAGTTGCGATCTGCAGGAGTGTTCAGGATAAGTACAATTTCAACAAAGTTGTGGTCTGAAGGAGGTTTCCAGATTAGCAGGATTCCAACAAAGTTATGGACTGCAGGTTTCAGGATGAGTGCGATTTCAACAAAGCTGTGGTCTGCAGGAGTGTTCAGGATAAGTACGATTCCAACAAAGTTGTAGTCTGCAGGAGGTTTCTAGATTAGCAGGATTTGAACAAAGTTGTAGTCTACAGGAGGTTTCCAGATCAGCACGATTTCAACAAAGTTGCGGTCTGCAGTAGGGTTCAGTATCAGTTCGATTCAGCAAGGTTGTTGTCTGCAGGAGTCTTTAGGATCAGCAGTATGATTCTAACAAAGTTGCAGTCTGCAGGCGATTTCCAGATCAGTACGATTTCAGCAAAGTTGTGGTCTGTAGGAGGATTCAGGATCAGTACGACTTCAATAAAGTTGTGGTCTGTAGGAGGAGTCAGGATCAGTACGATTTCAACAAAGTTGTGGTCTGTAGGAGGAGTCAGGATCAGTACGATTTCAACAAAGTTGTGGTCTGCAGAAGGGTTCAGGATCAGTACGATTTCAACAAAGTTGTTGTCTGCAGACGGGTTCAGGATCAGTACGATTTCAACAAGGTTGTTGTCTGCAGAAGGGTTCAGGATCAGTACGATTTCAACAAGGTTGTTGTCTGCAGAAGGGTTCAGGATCAGTACGATTTCAACAAGGTTGTTGCCTGCAGGAGGCTGGCTTCAGGATCAGGTCTATGTTATTGTAAAAGCTAATAAGAGCCACAGACAAAAGGTTCAAAAGAACGCTTATTTATCATGACACTGATATAATTCAGCGCTTTTCTGCCGCCTCCATGTCGCTGGTGTCCACAGATTTCAGAGGCAGGTCGCAGTCTTCCACGACGACTTTACTGGACGGAGCGGGCCGCCATTCCGGAGAAGGGCGTATGGCAGTTCGAATGCGCTAAAAAAGAGAGAAACAACAACAACAAAATGAATTGAATTGAACCGACAACATGCTATCAAGTGTCTAGAAAAAGAAAGAAAGAAAGAAAAAAAAGAGAAAAAAACTTAACCGGCAACATGCTATCAAGTGCCTAGAAGAAAGAAAGAAAGAAAGACAGAAGAAGAAGAAGAAGAAGAAGGAGAAGAAGAAGAAAAAAGAAGAAGAAGACAGACAGAAAGAAAGACAAAACAAAACAAAACAAAAAAACAAAAGAAAGAACAAAAAATTGATTTTTTTTTTTTTTAACCGGCAACATGAGATCAAGTGCCTTTAAGGAAATGAAACCGGTAGTACGCAAAGAAGTCCTACGATCAAGAAACAACAACAATAAATGACCAACACGACCGGCGGTAGGGCCGGTTTGAGGAAACCTGCCAGATAAATACTGCAGTCTTCAGAGGACTGACCACCAGAAGGAGTTTTCAGCACGTTTTGGCTTTCAGCGGACTACAGTCACTATGCACATAGCCTACAGCAAGTAGTCCTCTAAGGACATCACACCATCGACCGCATGGAGAAGAGAACTCGAACTCGAACTCGAAACTTTAATACTCAAGGATAGTAGCGTTAGGTGCATTTGGACCTAACAGCCAGTCCTTGCTATACTACAAATAGTGAGTGAGAGAGAGAGAGAGAGAGAGAGAGAGAGAGAGAGAGAGAGAGAGAGAGAGAGAGAGAGAGAGAGAGGGAGGAGAGAGAGAGAGAGAGAGAGAGAGAGAGAGAGAGAGAGAGAGAGAGAGAGAGAGAGAGAGAGAGAGAGAACTCGACTCGAACTCAAACTCGAAAACTTTAATACTCAAGGATAGTGGCGTTAGGTCCATTTGGACCTATCTAACAGCCAGTCCTTGCTACAAACACAAATAAACAGGACAATACCACAAACAAATAATTATTAAGCAATTGATTAATGCAGTTTCACAGTTCCTACAGATGTGCAGAAAGATAAGAATTAATTTTCTTTTATGGGCATACATGTATACAACACTCAAATTTGTAGGCAAAAGTCTGATTCAAACAAATCCGTCCAAATCTGACAAAAGGAGAGAGGCGTGGAAAGAGGAAGTGCTAGACGACCTTCCTTGACTCAGAAAGACGAGAGAGAGCCATCGTCAACCAGATGAACATTGGAACCGTTTCAAAGGCGACGCTGGGGAAACTTCTGAGAGACGTGGTGGAGTGCATATGGGCTTTTCCGAGCGCAGAGATACCATCTTGAACTGGCCGAAACTGAATTGAACTGAACTAGGGGCCGAAGTTGTGAGTGTACAACAGGCTTCAGGTGACTGACCTCTGTGAGTGTACAGCACGTTTCAATTTTTATAGAACAGACCTCTGTGAATGTAGAACACGTTGAACTCTCCAGGGGACAGACAGACAGACCTGTGTAAATATACAGCACGTTGAACACTTCAGGGCACTGACAGACAGACCTCTGTGAATGTACAGCACGTTGAACTCTTCAGGGGGCAGACAGACCTCTGTGAATGTACAGCACGTTGAACTCTTCAGGGGACAGAGCTTTGTAAACGTACGACACACGCTAGTCTTCAGAGGACAGACCTCTGTGAACGTACAGCACGTTGTGCTCTTCAGACGTCTTCAAGGGACTGACGTCTATCGGTGCAAGTACACCACGCTCCAGATTAAACTCAGGGGACGGACCTCTGCCAGCGCACAACACGCTCTAGACAGTCCTGTACAGTGTAGTCCAGACAGTCCAGGGGGCTGCATGACCTCTATCAGCGCAAGCACAGCGCGCTCCAGATAGTTCTTGGGGAACGGATCTGTAGTATTCAGGGGACTGACCTCTGTCAGTGTACAGCAGGGTACGCTCTACACAGACCCGTATAGTGATATAGTCTAGACAGTCCAGGGACTGACCTCTGTCAGTGTACAGCAGGGCATGCTATAGGCAGACCCTATAGTGATACAGTCTAGACAGTCCAGGGGACTGACCTCTGTCAGTGTACAGCAGGTCATGCGCTACATAGACCCCAGCGGACTGACCTCTGTCAGTGTACAGCAGGGCACGGTCTAGACAGACCCCAGGGGCCTGACCTCTGTCAGTGCAAGCAGAGCACGGTCTAGACAGACTCCAGGGGACTGACCTCTGTAAGTGCAATCACGTATACAGCACCGTCTAGACAGACCCCGGGGGACTGACCTCTGTCAGTGCACAGTAGGGCAAGGTATAGACCGACCCCAGGGGCCTGACCTCTATTCGTGCAAGCACAGCACGGCCTACACAGACCCCAGGGGACTGACCTCTGTCAGTGCAAGCACAGCACGGCCTACACAGACCCCAGGGGACTGACCTCTGTCAGTGCAAGCACAGCACGGCCTACACAGACCCCAGGGGACCGACCTCTGTCAGTGCAAGCACAGCACGGCCTACACAGACCCCAGGGGCCTGACCTCTGTCAGTGCAATCACAGCACGGTCTACACAGACCCCAGGGGACTGACCTCTGTCAGTGCAAGCACAGCACGGCCTACACAGACCCCAGGGGACTGACCTCTGTCAGTGCAAGCACGGCACGGCCTACACAGACCCCAGGGGACTGACCTCTGTCAGTGCAAGCACGGCACGGTCTAAACAGACTTCAGGGGACCGACGTCTGTCAGTGCAAGCAGAACACACTCTAAGACCGACCCCAGGAGACTGACCTCTGTCAGTGCAAGCAGAACACACTCTAAGACCGACCCCTGGGGACCGACCTCTATCAATACAAACACAGCACTGTCTAGACCGACCCCAGTGGACTGACCTGTGTGAGAGTTCCGGTGGAGAAGATGAGCTGCACTGCGGCCATGACAGGGATGGGCAGGAGGGTTAAGATGGCGATGGACCAGCCCAGTGCTGACGTCCAGGCAGGGTAGCCCTTCAGAGGTTTAAACCCCACCATGCCCAGTATCCACGTCACCTGAAAATCAGGCAGTATTCACGTATGCAACCATGTGAAGCATCATCCACATCACCTATAAAAATGGGACAGTATTCATGTAGGCAACCAACCATATGAAGCATCATCCACATCACCTGGAAAAAATGAGACAGTATTCATGTAGGCAGCCATGTGGAGCATCATCCACATCACCTAAAAAAACGAGACAGTATTCATGTAGGCAGCCATGTGGAGCATCATCCAATCACCTAAAAAAAATGAGACAGTATTCATGTAGGCAGCCATGTGAAGCATCATCCACATCACCTAAAAAAAATGAAACAGTATTCATGTAGGCAGCCATGTGAAGCATCATCCACATCACCTAAAAAAACGAGACAGTATTCATGTTTGTAATGACGTGCAGCATCATCCACTTCATTTCGACGTATGTCTCAGAGTGTGTACGTGTGTGTGTTTCATGACTTTGAATTACTGAGATATGCGCAGTTCAATTCTTCGTTGTGCGTTACGTATAAGATCGAACGACAGCTTTAAATTCCCGCTGGGATGAATAAAATATATTGTTGTCGTTGTTAACTAACTGACTGACTGACTGACTGACTAACTAACTAACTAACGGTGGGCGAGAACAGCTCAGTGGTTCTCCCAGATGTGACCGTCCTGGTTGAAAACCAAGTTACTAGAGGCTCAGTGGTAGAGCGCCGGACTCGTGATCGAAAGGTCGCGGGTTCGAATCGCTGCAGAAACGGCGGGAGAATTTTCTTCCGCATGGTCACCTTTTAGTGCTGACTCTTATTTCGGTATCCGCTCCATCCCCGTGTTACTGCAGTAGCACGTAAAAAATCCCGGTCATTCTGGCAAAAGTGTGGTGGTAGGTTACCACTGAACACACATGAACGCCACGTAGCCTATGTGGCGTCTGATGCATGGTTGCATGGCGTGCACAGAACGTGCACCGAGGTGGTAGCAGCTTCACGTGGCACCAGCCGTGTAACAACCAAACAGCGACAAGATGACCAGTGCTTCCGTAATGTAACTAGTATGTTATGCTGCCATTGTTGGATGTTCAGTTTGAGTGATGCTTTGCCGATGCAAAGTTATCCCTCTAAAGTATGGGTGCTTTGTCAGTGCGGCCGTGCGGCATAACTTATTTGTTTAGTTTCCTACCGATCTATGTTGCTACACGAAATCGGTGGTATATTATGGCTAACACTTTGAAGATGTTGACTTCATAGTTGTGGAATGTTCAGTTTACTAGTTGAATATGGTTTAATGCACAGGGGTGATTGTATAAAGTGTGAGACGGGTTATTTCTGTTTTGATCCCGCTTTTGTATGGCCGAGTTTTGGGCGCGTAGACTTTCACTCTGCTTAGCTTGTAAACCCTTTCCGGGTCTTTGTGCGTGTACCCGAACTGGCCGGTGATGCGCGTCAGTGGTGGTAATTAGGTTTTTGTCTCTGTTTACTAACCGAGCAGACAGGCGCAGCCAGATCAGCAGCTTAGATTCTTGATGCGCTACCTGCGTCAGTAAGACGCTTGACGTTGTTCACAGATATGCTCTGCTAGTCAGTAACAGTAACATGCTGTAACGCTTTGAGTAACGAGCTGGAACTGGTCAGTTTATGACTGACTTCCTCCCGCTTACGGCATGGTCCCAATTGCCACCCGTGGTCGCAATCCGTCTCGTTGTGTGCTTAAGTGGATCTGCTGTAACGATTATCTCACTCTTCCTGTTTAGTTAAGAATGAGCTTGGTAATCCGCATTCTCAGTCACTGTTACTTTATTGTATACTATTATACACTGGGAGTTCATCCGTTAACTGACTGGCCGTCTCTTGTAGACTCACCGCGACTCTTGAGATACGGGTTTTAAGTGTAAGTCAAGCACACAATTTATGTGCTTGATTATTAATAATTTTGTCATGTATTATAGTAACCCACAGGTAAACTATATGGTTACTGTATTTATTAGATTAGTAATTGCTGTTGTTTAGACTTTACATTTGCTTTCATGTTTCTAAATGTTTTGTTTGTGTCTTTTCCAGTACAGACACTGTTTCCTGGTTGGTTGGTGTACAAATAAAAGTTATGTTATAGCAACCTCTGACTTGTGGCTCTTCATCCATGCTTCCAATCTGCTTCCCTCAACTCCCCATACCCACTCCCCTACATATGAAATCGTTAAGCCTTTTGTATTTATTTTCTCGCTTAGGATGTAAAGGGTTTCTATTAAAATGTACAGTACTGAAATAGATTTGTTATCCACAGGACCGGAAAATGTACTGTTTGCATGTGTTTGGATGCACTTTTCAGCCCGGACATTTTACAGGATGGGCAGTGAAGGGGTTAAGGGAAGCCATTACAAGATTCGACGTGCACGGGAGTGAAGGGGTTAATCGCAAGTAGTCATGGTAGGTGCTCACCAAGAACAAATCCAGGGGCGATCACTCTCCAGAAGACGTGCCACATCGGGTTGGGTCGGTAGCCTATCATCATGGCGATGTCAGCGTACAGTCGACCAGTGCCTGCACAGCAAGCGATCATCATCGTCATAGCCACATCCTCATCGTCATTATCATCATGATCATCGTCACCATCATCATCATCATCTTCATATATATATAAAATATGTGAGCCAAACAAAAACCGCTTATGAGAGAGAGAGAGAGAGAGAGAGAGAGAGAGAGAGAGAGAGAGAGAGAGAGAGAGAGAGAGAGAGAGAGAGAGAGAGACGAGACAGACAGACAGACAGACAGACAGACAGACAGACAAAGAGAGAGAGAGAGAGAGAGAGAGAGAGAGAGAGAGAGAGAGAGAGAGAGAGAGAGAGAGAGAGAGAGAGAGAGAGAGAAACAGACAAAGAGAGAGAGAGAGAGAGAGAGAGAGAGAGAGAGAGAGAGAGAGAGAGAGAGAGAGAGAGAGAGAGAGAGAGAGGAGAGAGACTGGGGAGTGCGGAGTTTACGTACCGTAGACCCATGCCAGCACCAGGCATTCCGCACTGGCTAGAACCATGACAGAAATGCTGGCCACGTACCAGTCACACAGCGTCAGCACATACTTCCCGCCCTGGTCATCACAACAGTCCTCGTTCATCATCATCATCATCGTCATCATCATCATCATTGTCACGTCATCATTGTCATCGTTTTCAGCATAGCTGTCATAACCATTGTCTTTGATCACGGAGAGAGAGAGAGAGAGAGAGAGAGAGAGAGAGAGAGAGAGAGAGAGAGAGAGAGAGAGAGAGAGAGAGAGAGAGAGAGAGAGAGTGAGAGAGAGAGACAGACAGACAGACAGACAGACAGACAGACAGACAGACAGACAGACAGACAGGAGAAAGCCTATTTTACAAGGATTGTAATTTAGGTTCAGTCTAAACCTGTGTAACAACTAGTCCTTGCTAAGCTGGTGATGAGTAAAATAAAATTAAAAAGGCGTAATTTATATGCATATAAGCATGAACGAGTAAATGACATTTTAATGAAATTAGCTCGTGCAGTCAGTCGTGGCAACCCACTAAGTTGCCTCTGCCACGACATCACCGTCAACATCATCATCATCGTCACCTTCATCATCATCATGCACTGCATTGATTGCCAGTTGCTAGTCGCACAAGAAACAAATTGTCTTGCACGAGTTTCAATTCCGTTACTACATCCACCCACCACTACCTTACTGGGACTTCTCCAGAACTAGAACACACTTCCGTTTACCCCCCCCCCCCCCCCCCCCCCCAACCCATCCCCTCACTGTCTTGATATTATGTACATAAATTACAAATAACTATACGGGCCATCCGCAAACTATCGGTCATAGACAGAACTTTTGATGTCCTGCACAAACGGCCGCACACATACACTGACACACACACAAACACGCGCGCTCGCACGCACCCCCCCCCCCACACACACACACACGCGCGCGAACGCGGGGGGGGGGGGGGGGGGGGGGGGGGGGGGGGGGGGGAGAGAGGGGGTATGGAAGTGGGGGAAGAGGGAGATTATAATTATACCTATCACTACACTGTCACCACCAGAATGACTCCTGCATTAAGATGGGCAGTGATGAGAGACATTGTAATGTTTTATTAATTGTGAGACAAAAGCCACAAGACAGTGTCCACAGACCACAACTTTTGAAGAGAATGGAGATCCGAAGCGGATTCGAACTCAGGCCCTTCTGCTTACCAGCATAACGCCTTGCCGCTAGGCCAAACCGGCTCACACCAAGA
>OY757555.1:2019729-2032229 GCA_963584105.1 Alviniconcha strummeri | reverse complement strand
CAGAATTTAACTGTAGTAGATAGGATTGAGTCAGACCACATGCCAGTTGAATTACACTGCACATTTTACACTGATGCAAATTTAAATGAATGCAACAAAACACAGAGTAGAAAAGAAAAGATCATCTGGCGTGAAGAAAAAGTAAATGATTTCAAAGCGTACATTACATCGTCAGAGTTCAAGGAACACATAGAAAAGGCGAGTGATAAAATGAATGAATGCATCGACACCTCTATTCAGATGTTCACGCACGCGCTACTTAGCGCTGCCAGTTGCATGAAGAAGACTGTCACTGTTGGTAGCTCTACAGAACACAGATCTCCCTGGTTTGATGCAGAGTGTCGTCAGATGAAAAAAGAAGTCAGAAAATGCCTTAGACATTTTAGAAAATCCAAGGACCCAGAAGATTACTCGGTGTATGGGAGAAAACGCAAAGCATACAAACAGCTAGTCCAGAAGAAGAAAAATGATGAGCGAAATGCCCGAATAGGTGTTTTGCTGGACTCAATGAACAATCCTAAAGATTTTTGGGGAGAAATTAAAAAATACAGGCGCAGGACGTGTACTAAGAATGACATTTCACAAGACGAATGGACAGATCATTTTTGTAAAGTGTTTAATGAAATTAGCCAGGTTCACACAGGAGATGAAACCGATGACGAAAGCGTAGACGAAAGTTATGATGATATTCTTGACGCAGATATAAGTGAAATGGAAGTGAAGAAAGCTATTCAACACCTCAAATGTGGCAAGGCAGCCGGACCAGATGGTATACTTGCAGAAATGATAAAAACAGCTGAACACGAGATTACACCATACCTGACAAAATATTTTAATGTTCTATTTGCTAGGGCCAAATTTCCCCTTGAGCGGTCCAAAGCAATTATAATTCCACTACACAAAAAAGGAGATGTGAACGATCCAGGTAATTACAGAGGCATTTCACTCTTGAGTATTTTAAGCAAGGTTTACACCCACATTATTAACAGCAGACTAACATTATGGGTCGAGAGCAATTTTGTGCTAACTGACGCTCAAGCAGGGTTCCGGAAAGGTCGATCCACGGTCGACCACATCTTCACCTTGCACGCTGCTATAGAGAGACAGTTTGCAAATAACTCAAAGCTGTACGTTGCGTTTATTGATTTTAAGAAAGCCTACGATTCTGTTAATCGCAACATTCTGTGGTCGGTACTACTCAGAAGCGGTATCCAAGGTAAAATGCTGAGAACTATTAAAGCCATGTATGCTAGCGTACAGGCATGTGTTAAAAGTAACGCCACAACGGATCTGTCGTTTTTTTTTCACTGTTTGCAGGGTCTGAAACAAGGATGTATTGCCAGCCCAATTCTCTTCTCTCTGTTAGTAAACGAGCTTGCGAATGAAATATTTGCTAAGGCAAGACATGGTATACCACTTGGACCTACTGATATTGAACTATTCCTGTTACTTTTTGCTGATGACTTGACCTTGCTGGCATCAACTGTAATTGGGTTACAGAATCAGCTGAATGTGTTGTCTGTAGCTGCAGAGAGACTGTGTTTAACCGTGAATTTGGACAAGTCCAAGGTGATAGTGTTTAGAAAAGGTGGCTTTTTGGCGGCAAAAGAAAAATGGTTCTTGGGTGGTGCAGTACTAGAGGTGGTGAATAAATATAAATATCTAGGGCTGACTTTTTCCACAGGACACAGTTTCGCTGCGGCAATGGAGGACACGACAATAAGAGCAAAGAAAAACACGCTAGAAGTACTGAGAGCGCTGAAAAAGATCAGTTGTAATTCCCCAGAAGTATTTTTTAAGCTCTTTGATGCACAGATTGTACCCACATTGCTGTATGCTGCAGAAATCTGGGGCTACAGAAACTATGAACAAATTGAACATGTGCACCTTTTTGCTTGTAAGAAATTTTTGCATGTGCGTAATAAGACTCCAAATGATGTTGTTTATGGAGAACTAGGTCGCTATCCGTTGTTTATTACAGCTACAGTTAGGTTTATTAAGTATTGGCTGAAATTACTCATGCAACAGGACAACTTCTATTCCAGAAAAGCATACAAAATGTTACTTGCTTTACACAACAGAGGTAAAACAACCTGGGTGTCACATGTAAAATTAGTGTTATGTACCAATGGATTCGAACAAGTATGGCTTTTTGGTTGCGGAAATGTTAAATCCTTTATCAAGGAGTTGGAAGAAAGACTGCATAGTTCATTCTGCCACAGATGGTGTAATCATCTAGACACAAGCGAAAGGTTGTCAGTGTACAATAGCTACAAACATTGCTTTCAAAGGGAGAGATATGTGGATTTTCTTTGGATGGAGATATACAGGAACTGTCTCGCACAGTTTAGAATGGGAGTATCGCAGATAAATCTCCATAGACACCGGTTTTCAACAATAACAGATAATACAACATGTCCATTTTGTGCCACCCAACAAGAAACTGAAATACATATTGTATTCCAATGTCCAGTGTATAATCAATTAAGAAGCAAGTACCTGCCTTACATAATTAATGTACGCGACCCCAGAAAACATCTCATCATCCTCATGAATAGTAGCTCTCAGGAGGAAATTATAAATGTTGCAAAATTCCTAGTGTGTGCATTTAATCTAAGGTCATCTAAGTTGGATGCGAATACTTGAGTATCACCCTATGTGGATGTCCATGGAGCCGCTCTGCAAACGTGTGTGCTTATGTGCACATTGTAATGAATGTATAAGTATTGGTAGAGATTGAATTATCCCATTGGAGATTTGGATGAAGATGCCATTGAATGTTTGTCTTGGGTTCTGTGAGTCTCTTGTTCCCCCATTGAAAGGGGCTGTTGGCCTATTCAATTAAATATGTCAGTGTCAGTGTCAAGTCTCTCTCTCTCTCTCTCTCTCTCTCTCTCTCTCTCTCTCTCTCTCTCTCTCTCTCTCTCTCTCTCTCTCTTATGAGAACGCTGGGCGTCACAAATAAGTATGTAGCACGTGCATAATTATTAAAATGACCCGGTTTATTCTGTCTGTCTGTCTGTCTCTCTCATGCATTTGGCTTGAACTGAAACCAAGTACGAACGCTCCTAAAATATTTTATATATATATATATACAGAAACCCTTCTGCTTCTTATGAATGGTTTGTACAAATGATAGATAACATCCATACTGTTAGACCCATGCTGATATTCTTGTACTAGGAGATTTTAATATTGATTTACTAAAGCCACACTCTTCCTGGGACTCTACTATGACACTGCTAGGCTTAACCCAACCTGTAAAATCACCTACTAGAATTACACAGACGTCTGCCACTCTTATTGACCATATATGCACAAACAGCCCAGACGTAATCACCGAGGTCAGTGTACCTGACCTGAGCATAACTGACCATTGTCCCATCTCCTGTTCAAGATCGATTAAGCTTCCAAAATGTGAGCCTAAAACCCATTCATATATATCATTTCGATCTTTCAAACATTTTAATAAAGCTGCCTTTTTCAGTGACCTGCACTGGGCACCGTTCACTGAAGTCCTGAATTTTACTGATCCCGATAAAGCCTTGGCAACATGGTATAATGTCTATCTCACTGTTGTCAATAGACATGCACCTTTAAAGCGCAAGCGGGTAAAACATCCAAAGTTACCACCATGGCTTAACAAAGACATCAAGGCAACAATGGCAGACAGAGACAAACAAATGAGAGAAAAAATGTCCCTGAATACAAGAAATTAAGACATAAAGTAAAAAATCTTGTGAGAAAAGCCAAAAAAGAATACTTCCAAAAGCTCACAGAGCGTGATAACAATATAGCATATGTGGGACGTACTTTGGATGTGTTTACGAAAGGACATCGTTCTACTTCTGCCGACATCCCGAAAAATCTAACTGCATATGTTTTCAATAATAATTTCCTGTGTGTCAGAATCATTCACAGAACCAAGAACAAATGTATATGAGTGCTCAAATTCTCTACATGATTTTTGCAAACAAAACACTAGCGGGCAAGACCCATTTGTCATCCCATATCTCTCCGTTTCGGAAATAGGCAAATACATATCGAAGCTGGAAAACTAAAATCGTCTGGTCTGGATGGTGTAAGCAACCAGCTACTAATGTAACCGAGTGTATTGTATACATGTTCCGGGCCATGACCCTATAACCTTTTCTTTCCGGTCCTTTTCCTTTTTGATTGGGTGGGGGTTTTATGGCCCAATTATCTAAGGTGTTAAAAGTTGTGTGCTGGGCCGGCAGCATCCCTTTTCCCCCAGTGTCCCTGCAGAGGCAGGTTGTTTGTTTAACTGTTGCGGCCGGTGTTCATGTGTTCATCTCAGTGGAGAGCCTACACTGTTTCCTGGTTGGTTGGTGTACAAATAAAAGTTATGTTATAGCAACCTCTGACTTGTGGCTCTTCATCCATGCTTCCAACCTGCTTCCCCTTAACTCCCCACCCCACTCCCCTACAAAAGCTGGCGCTTGCGAGCAGGATTGGAAGTAGAAGAGTCACTAACCAGGAAACAGTATAGAGGAGCTGTCTAGAGGCCGTTCAAGCGGATTCGACCACCAACAACATGGCAGAGCAACCGCCGTGGCGAGCGATCCAGCCACAAAAGCTACCACGCTTCACTGGAGAGGCAGATGGCTGCGACGCCGATGAATTTATTCAGGAGGCGGAGCGCATCCTCCGGAACTTCAGGATGGAGGAAGGAACAGCAGTGGAGTGGCTGATCCAGGCTTTGGAGGGATCTGCCCGGAGGGAGGTGCTCACCCGCGCAGCAGGGGAGGCAGACACAGCGGCCAAAGTTTTGGCAGTCCTCGCAGCAACCTTCGGCGACCACCGGTTGCTGCGAGCTGCTCTGCTCACCTCGTTCCACGGCCGGCGGCAGGGGATGGGGGAGAGTGTAGTGGGGTACGCGCAGCACCTGCTGATGCTGACCACCAAGCTGAACGCGGCGCAGGCGGACGCCGTCAACCCCACAATGCTCTGCGACCACTTTATCGACGGGCTGCACCCCCCATCCCTCCGTCGCGACATTCGTCGCTACGCCAGGGAGCATGCTGACGTCACCTTCCATCAGGCACGGGCTGAGGCTCAGCGCTGGATGCGCGAGAATGCTGATGTGGAGGTGCGAGCGGAGCAGGTCCTGGTGGCTCAACCCCAGCACAGCAAGGAAGTGGAGGAGCTGCGGGACCCAGTAGCGGCTCTGACGGCGAAGACAGCAGAACTGCAGGCTGAGCTGCGACACCAGTCAACCCGGACACCACGGCCTAAAGTATGCCACTGGTGCGAGCAGCCTGGGCACTTCCAGCAGGACTGCGCTGAGAGACGCCAGTACGTCCAACGGCAGCAGGGCCCTCGAGCGTCCTTCAACCCCAGCCGTCCTCAGCCACAGTTCTACGCTCCGCGGCACAGAGCTGGACCACGTTTTCCATCCCACCAGGGAAACTAGAGGTCCCCGTTGTCAGGACCCAGACAACGGGGAATATGAATCCTGTGGGCATGATTGGACGATGCCCCACAGTAGACATTGTGATGAACGGTAGGAAAGTGAGGGGACTGATTGATACAGGGAGTGAGGTTACGACTGTGACTGAGAGGTGGATGGCGGAAAATCTGCAGAACTCTGACCTCCTTCCCATGACTCAAGTGACCTTGAAAGCAGCAAACGGGCTGGAGATTCCGTATAGTGGGGTAGTAATAGTAGATTTAGAACTTTTAGGACAGAAGTGTGAGGGTGTACCAGTGTTAGTTGTTAAGGATTCTAGTGACCCCTCCACCAGGAAGAAGAAGAGTGATGTGCCAGCACTGGTGGGGATGAATGTGTTAGGTAGGGTGAGTAGCTTTTTGAATAACTTAGATATTGTCCCCCCTGTCTTGCAGCCAGCCGTCCGTGAGATTCGCCTTGAACGCACCTCTGTCAGGGGCGTGGCTCGAGTAGCAGGCCAGACTCTCATCCCAGGCCATTCCCTCGTCACCCTCCGCATCACAGGAGTGCAGCGGCCATCAAGACACCTGTTGGCCTCACCCTTGGCCCAACCCCTCTCCCGAGGGCTACTCCTCATTCCCAACCTTGTGAGCGGCGAAGCGACACAGAGGTGTGTGCGCCTCGCTAACCTGTCGGCAGAGGATTACATCAGACGCACGCCTGTGGCAGTGTTACACGCAGTGGACGGCATTGAAAGCGATGAGGATGTGCAGATTACGACGACCTGCAACGAGATGACCGTCTCCATGGAACCCTCCATCGCAGAGTCTGCACCCTCGGATGCTGTTCCCTGCCCTGCATTTGACGGCACTGACGACGAGCGGGCCCGGCTGCATGCCTTGCTTAATCAGTATGCCCACGGTTTTACCCAGGATGACCTCGATCTTGGGTATACTGAGGCAGTGCAACATCGCATCCCCACCAGCGATGATGCCCCAGTCGCGCAGCCCTACCGGAGCATACCGCCAAACCAGCTCCAGGAGGTGAAGGAACACATCAAGGGACTCCTGGCCCAGAGAGTCATTGTGGAGAGCCACAGTCCCTACGCAGCTCCGGTGGTCCTGGTGAGGAAGAAGGACGGCAGTCTTCGGCTCTGTGTCGACTACAGGCGACTGAACTTGAAGACTGTTGGTGATGCCTACCCACTCCCCAGGATCCAGGAGTCCCTGGATGCACTGGTGGGGGCCCAGTACTTCTCCACCTTGGACCTCGCCAGTGGGTACCACCAGATCTCCATGGATCCCCGGGACCAGCACAAGACAGCGTTCACGACACCCTTCGGCTTGTATGAATACACAAGGATGCCGATGGGCCTGGCGTCAGCCCCTGCCACCTTCCAGCGTCTGATGCAGGCGACCTTGTCAGACTTTGCCTTTCAGTTTCTGCTCGTCTACCTCGACGACCTCCTTGTCTACTCCAAGACGTTCGACGAACACATGGAGCACCTAGAACGACTCCTGCAGCGGGTGACAGAGACAGGTCTGAAACTGAAAGCCAGCAAGTGCCAGATCCTGAGGCGTGAAGTCACCTATCTTGGCCACACGATCTCGGCTGATGGAATGAGCTGCGAGTCTGGCAAGGTGGAGTGTGTACAGAACTGGCCAACACCAACAACGACAACAGAACTGCGCAGCTTTCTTGGCTTTGCCAGTTATTACCGGCGGTTCATCAGCGGGTTTGCCAGGATTGCCGGGCCGCTCCATGACCTGGTGAGCGAAGGGGCCAAGCGCTCCAAGAAGAAGGCAGCTGACGTCTCCAGGCTTTGGGGCCCCAAGCACCAAGAGGCCTTCGACTCCTTGAAGGGGGCTATGACGACAGCTCCTGTACTTGGCTACGCTGACTACACCAAGCCTTTCATTTTGGAGACGGATGCCAGCCATGACGGGCTCAGCGCCATCCTGTCCCAGGAACAAGATGGGAAGTCAAGAGTGCTTGCCTTCGCCAGCCGACGCCTCCGGCCCAGTGAGAAAAACAGTTCACTCTACAGCAGTATGAAGCTGGAGTTTCTTGCCATGAAATGGGCAGTAACGGACAAATTCCGGCATTACCTGTTGGGAGGAAAGTTCAAGGTCATCACCGACAACACTCCTCTGACCTACTTTCGCTCCGCGAAACTAGGCGCGTTGGAGCAAAGATGGGCCTCACAGCTCGCACAGTTCGATTTTGACATCCAGTACAGACCGGGGAAGATCAACCCTGCGGATGCCCTTTCCCGCCTGCCCCTCGAACTCTCTCCTGAACCCCTCCTGACAGTGGTGCCACCAGAGGTAGCCACTGTCAATGCTCTCCAGTGCGAGCAGCTGGCTGTCGACCCCACCCCCACTGCTGGTGTCCTTGGCGACACCATGGCTCCTGTGCTGCCCCTGGACAAGGAGGAAGAACCTGATCAAACGGCTGTTCCCGAGGCTGCAACTGAGGTACTCCCCAGACTGTCTCTGGCTGGCTGACTTGCAGCAGCTACAGCAACAGGATCCAGTCCTTGGCCCGGTGCTCGCAGCCTGGCCAGCCAAGCCCTCCGACACCAAGGAACGCTCCATGCGAGCACTGGTGCAGCAGTACCCTCGACTGTTCCTAAAGAAGGGGGTACTCCATCGTAGGCAGGCTGACCAGCGGCGGGGTACTCCAGAGCAGCTGGTTCTTCCCAGCTCACTTCGGCCTGACGTCCTGGCGTCGCTCCATGACGATATGGGCCACCAAGGTTATGAGCGCACCATGGAGTTGCTGAGGCCTTGTGTCTACTGGCCTGCCATGTACAGAGAAGTCAGAGACTACATCAGCAGCTGTGAGCGGTGCACGATGGGCCATGCACCAGCGCTCCACACCACTTCCAGTCATCTGCTTGCCAGCCGTCCCCTTGAAATTCTGGCAATCGACTTCACGAAGCTTGAGACTGCTAGTGATGGGCGAGAAAATGTTCTTGTTCTCACGGATGTCTTCTCGAAGTTCACCCAGGCCATACCGACGCGCAACCAGGAGGCAAGGACAGTGGCCAAGGTGTTGGTCCATGAGTGGTTCCAGCGCTACGGGGTACCCCAGAAAATCCACAGTGACCAGGGTAGGGACTTTGAGTCTAAGCTAGCGAAATCCCTGTGTGAGCTCTATGGCATCAAGAAGACCCGGACCACTCCATACCACCCCCGTGGTAACGCGCAGTGCGAGCGATTCAATAGCTCGTTGCATGATCTGCTTCGAACCCTGTCCCCGGAACAGAAGTCCAAGTGGCCACAGTACCTCCCGGAGCTCGTGCAGGCGTATAACAATACGCCTCACGCTTCCACCGGGTTTTCGCCCCACTTCCTTCTGTTCGGCCAGGAACCGCAGCTACCAGTTGACCACCTGCTTGGGCGCACAACCACGTCCGCGGTTGGGCCCACCGACTGGGTACGACAGCATCGGCTGCGCCTGCAGGCTTCACACGCCAGGGCACTGAAGCATCTCCAAGAAGCTGCAGCGGAGAGACGAAAGCAGACAGTGTTAAAACCTGTGCGCTGGGATGGGCAGCGTCGCTTTTCCCCCAGTGTCCCTGCAGAGGTAGGTTGTTTGTTTGGTGTTGCGGCCGGTGTTCATCTCAGGGGAGAGCTTGTAAGTAGTTATTTTTTCTATGGCGTGTTATTCTGTTGTTTATTTTTGATGTAAATAATGTAAAGTGTTTATAATGTTACCATGTTTACAACGTGCCTTGGTTTTGGTTCTTGAACACGTGGGTAATTTCGGCGTCAGATTGCCGCCTGGTTGCAGTCGCCATGGCGTCAGTGTACATTGTTTGTGCTTTCAAATGTTAAGCTTTTATGTCACAAGATGACCAGTGCTTCCAACAGGTATGCAGCTAACCCTGGTTAGCTGATATGTAGCTAGTATGTTATGTGTTGCCATTGTTGGATGTTCAGTTTGAGTGATGCTTTGCCGATGCAAAGTTATCCCTCTTAAAGTATGGATCCTTTGTCAGTGCGGCCGTACAAATCTCTGTGCGGCATAACTTATTTGTTTAGTTTCCTACCGATCTATGTTTCTACATGAAATCGGTGGTATATATCATGGCTAACACTTTGAAGATGTTGGCTTCATAGTTGTGGAATGTTCATTTTACTAGTTGAATGTGGTTTAGTGCATAGGGGTGATTGTATAAACTGTGAGACATATTATTTCTGTTTTGTTCTGGCTTTTGTATGGCCGAGTCTTGGGCGCGCATTCTTTCACTCTGCTTAGCTTGTAAACCCTTTCCGGGTCTTTGTGCGTGTACCCGAACAGGCCGGCGATGCGTGTCAGTGGTGGCACTTAGGTCTTTGTCTCTGTTCACTAACCGAGCAGACAGGCGCAGCCAGATCAACAGCTTAGATTCTTGATGCGCTATCCGCGTCAGTAAGACGTTTGACGTTGTTCATAGATAATGTTCTGCTAGTTATTAACAGTGACATGCTGTAACGTTTTGAGTAACGAGGCGAGTGGACATGGTGCTTAACGTCCACAGAAACCATAAGGCTTTAATATGAGGCTGGAGCCGGTCAGTTTATGACTGATTTCCTCCCGCTCATGGCGTGGTCCCAAGTGCCACCCGTGTCACTGTCCGTCTCGTCATGTGCTTAAGTGGAACAGTGCTGCAACAGTTATCTCACTTTTCCTGTGTAGTTAAGAATGAGCTTGGTAATCCGTATTTTCACTGTTACTTTATTGTATACTATTATATATTGGGAGTTCTTCAGTTAATTGACTGGCCGTCTCTTGTATACTCACCGCGAGACTGTGAGATACCAGTTTTAAGTGCAACTCATGCACACAATTTATGTGCTTGATTATTAATCATTTTGTCATGTATTATAGTAACTTACAGGTAAACTTCATGGTTACTGTATTTATTAGATAATTGCTGTTGTTTAGTCTTTACGTTTGCTTTCATATTCTAATTGTTTTGTTTGTTTGTGTCTTTTCCAACATAGACACTGTTTCCTGGCTGGTTGGTGTGCAAATAAAAAGTTATGTTATAGCAACCTCTGACTTGTGACTCTTCATCCATGCTTCCCTCAACTCCCCACCCCGCTCCCCTACATATGTATATAAATAATGGCTGTAATTTGATATCTGTCCATGAGTAGCTTAGCAAGGACTAGTTGTTAGACAGGTTTTTGAATGAACCTAAACTACAGTCCTTGTAAAATAAAGTTTTCGAGTTCTTCCCCCCCCCCCCCCTCTCTCTCTGACTGAAGAACGCTGGGCGTCACAAGTAAATACATAAACATATGTCTAATTCAATGTGCGCGGTTTATTGCGCCTTTATCTCTCTTCTCTTCGCCTTCCTCTTTGGGTTTTTTGTTTTGTTTCTTACACAAAGACATTGTCAACGTTTCTCTGTGTGTATTCTTCCTGATGTTACACGGACACTGTCAACGTTTCTCTGTGTGTATTCTTCCTGATGTTACACGGACACTGTCAACGTTTCTCTGTGAATATTCTTCCCGATGTTACACGGACACTGTCAACGTTTCTCTGTGTGTATTCTTCCCGATGTTACACGGACACTGTCAACGTTTCTCTGTGTGTATTCTTCCTCATGTTACACAAAGACATTGTCAACGTTTCTCTGTGTGTATTCTTCCCGATGTTACACAAAGACATTGTCAACGTTTCTCTGTGTGTATTCTTCCTGATGTTACACGGACACTGTCAACGTTTCTCTGTGTGTATTCTTCCTCATGTTACACGGACACTGTCAACGTTTCTCTGTGTGTATTCTTCCTCATGTTACACAAAGACACATTGTCAACGTTTCTCTTGTGTATTCTTCCTGATGTTACACAAAGACATTGTTAACGTTTCTCTGTGTGTTTTCTTCCCGATGTTACACGGACACTGTCAACGTTTCTCTGTGTGTATTCTTCCCGATGTTACACAAAGACATTGTCAACGTTTCTCTGTGTGTATTCTTCCTGATGTTACACGACACTGTCAATGTTTCTCTGTGTGTATTCTTCCTGATGTTACACAAAGACATTGTTACCGTTTCTCTGTGTGTATTCTTCCTGATGTTACACAAAGACATTATCAACGTTTCTCTGTGTGTATTCTTCCTGATGTTACACGACACTGTCAACGTTTCTCTGTGTGTATTCTTCCTGATGTTACACGACACTGTCAACGTTTCTCTGTGTGTATTCTTCCCGATGTTACACAAAGACATTGTTAACGTTTCTCTGTGTGTATTCTTCCCGATGTTACACAAAAACATTGTCAACGTTTCTCTGTGTGTATTCTTCCTGATGTTACATGGACACTGTCAACGTTTCTCTGTGTGTATTCTTCCTGATGTTACACAGACACTGTCAACGTTTCTCTGTGTGTATTCTTCCTGATGTTACACAAAGACATTGTCAACGTTTCTCTGTGTGTATTCTTCCCGATGTTACACAAAGACATTGTCAACGTTTCTCTGTGTGTATTCTTCCCGATGTTACACAAAGACACTGTCAACGTTTCTCTGGTTGTATTTTTCCTGTATCTCTACAGATTAAACTGCTGCAATTACTTACTGGCAGCTAGCGATCCGAAGACAGTCATCAAACCACTAGAACATGTACACAACTCAGCAGCTACACTCGTACTCATCCTTAAATTTCGTAGATTGAGCAGAACACGCCAGGTACCCCCTTCTTTAAGCTACTGCACTGACTACCCTTAGAGCAGATAAATAAATACAAAACATCTTGGTTGTCTCTGCCATCACATTATCATCGGCACTGCCGCTGAGTACTTTGCTGAATTTGTCCAGATCTACGTCCTTTCTAACCTTTCTCTGCGTTTTTCTTCGCATGATAGAACTTTTTGCATCCCCACCTTCAAGAGAAAATAACATTAAAGCTGCAAAAATCTGAATTATCTCCCTACCGCTGTCCGTCACAGCCCTGAATCTGTCCCTTGCCGTCAAAAACAACTCTTGAAGCACTCATCTTCAAACAGTATTTTGACCACTATAGCCTCTTTTCGATGTCACTTTCGGCGCGCGCAGGCCCGTGTGTAATTGTGTGTGTGCGTGCATGTT
>OY757555.1:2003194-2013194 GCA_963584105.1 Alviniconcha strummeri | reverse complement strand
CTTCGCGTACTGCTACGTCCACAGAAACCATAAGGCTTATTAGGGACGGGCACACATTCTGTCGCCCTGCTTGAACAGATATAATTGTATCTGTTGACTGGGCGTAAAACACCCTACGGCGTAGTGGCCGGTAACAAAACCTGTTGAGGTGAGGGACTTAATTAACGTCGTTTGTGCGGAATAATTAGCTCGCTGGTGTCTCTGTTAACGTTAAAGTAATTATCTTCATTGATTAACAACTATGATTGTGATAGTTGAAGCAGTTTTATTCGGATGCTCCGCGTAAGTGTATTGCGGTGTTGTGAGCAGGCCGCGATGACAGTGTCCGCAGGCTGCGTTGACATTTGCCGCGTTGACAGTTGTCCGCAGGCCGCGTTGACATTTATCCGCAGGCCGCGTTGACATTTGCCGCCTTGACAGCTGTCCGCATTCTGCGTTGAGATTTGCTGCGTTGACAGTCATCCGCAGGCTGCGTTGACCGTACACGTACGGCTATTTTTAGCATCATGATTGTACATTCGAAACAAAAATGTACATTCGAAATATAAAAAATTGTAAAGTGCAACCATTCTTCAGTTACTAGTATTGCATTTGTGGTTTAAAAACAAACTGTCAGAGATACTGAGAATATTTGAATACCATTTGATTTTACACGGTGATCTAAATTATACAGGTCACGGTGACCTAAAAACTGAACTTGGACCTTCCTCCTTTTAAAATATCAGTCTATATGCTATACTACACAGCATTAAAAAAAGAAAAAAAGAAAAAGAAAAAAAAAGCATACTACTACCCCGTTTGCAAACTGCTTTTCAATTTATCGTCTTAACAAGGGCACTATCAGTAAAAGTTACGCCCTTATTTCGTGTGTTATTCCTCTTAGGATATTCTAACCCTTTTTTTTTCGTCTTTTTTTTACAGCCTTGTCCGTGACACACACCCCAACTCAAGATAAAACTAGGGTTTAATTCACCAGGTGGCAATATCTTTTTTTAAAGCCCCGTTGGTTCGCGGTTTTCAAATAGTATGAGAATGTGTGTGTGTGTGTGTGTGTGTGTGTGTGTGTGTGTGTGTGTGTGTGTGTGTGTGTGTGTATGTGTGTGTGTGTGTGTATTTGTGTGTGTGTGTGTGTGTGTGTGTGTGTGTTTGTGTGTGTGTGTGTGCGTGCGTGCGTGCGTGCGTGCGTGCGTGCCTGCGTTCGTGCGTGTGCATGTGTGTGTGTGTGTGGACGGAATGAACTTGAAGTGTCCACTACGCTGGTGTATGCACATATCCGTTCATTTATAAACAGGTGAGCCATCTTAGATATGACCAATGTTTTAATTACAGTAATCTTACCAAACGGAGTTATGTTTCTTCTTGACCAAGCATTTAACCATTTTTCCATTTCCTTGGGCTTATTTTCATAGTTGATCAACACAATTTCATGTACATTGGTAGAAAATACCACACCCAGGACTTTAAATATTGCAGGGTTCCAATTCAGATTCAATGCCGGCATAAATCTTCCATGTGAGTGCTCTAGTGAATCCATCCACACAACTACAGTTTTCTCAAAATTCATGTTTAAGCCAGACATGGTAATGGTAATGGCAAGCTGTGGTAATGTACACATACATGCATAAAATGATTCTCTTTTGCCATCTAGAAAAAAAGTTGTCATCAGCAAATTGCGATAACAGAATCTCTTCATCAAGGATTTTAAGGCCACCAACGCTTTTATTTTGTCTTACCAATACTGAAAGAATTTCAGCACAAATCAAAAACAAATATGGAGACAGTGGATCCCCTTGCCTCGTACATCAAACCACCCTGAACATTTACCATTCACAGACATACATGACTTTACATTAGCATAAAAAGTGAAAATCCATCTTTTGATGTCTTTTCCAAAGTTAAATGCTGTCAAAGAATTTTCAATAAGGGACCAACACTATCGAAAGCTTTCTTAAAGTCAATCATCAGAGGAGACCAGGAATGCGGTGTTTATTAGCATATATGAGTGTGCTTTTTTTTTTCTTCCTTTCTTTCTCTTCTGTCTTTGTACATTTTTTTTTCTGCCTTCTCCGCTGTGCATTTTCTTTGTTTATGATATTGTGAAAGGCTTTTGCAGTTTTTGTGAAATTAAAAAACACTTAAAACAAACAAAAACAAACAAACAAACAAAAAAAACTTATGAGGCTGAGCCGCAGAAGATCAAATCTTTTCTGGTGAAATTTATTTGTCGGGGTGAGGGAAGGAGAAGCGAGGGAGAAAGAGAAGCGAAATCGTGCGCGCGCGCGCGCGCGCGCGTGTGTGTGTGTGTGCGTGCGAGACTGCGTGCGAACATGTGCGTATGTGTGTGCGCGCGCGTGTGTTCGTTTGTGTGTGTGTGTGTGTGCGCGCGCGCGCGCGTGTGTGCATGTGCGCGTGTGAGTGTGTGCGTCTGAGCGCGCGCGCGTGTGTTTATGTGCACGTGTATGAGTGTGTGCGTGTGTGTGTGTGTGTGCATGTGTATGAGTGCGTATGTGCGCGCGCGCATGTGTGCATGTGCGTGCGAACGTGTCTGCGCTCGCGTGTGTGTGCACGTGTATGTGTGCGTGCGTGCGTTTGTATGCGCGCGGCGCGCGCGTGTGTGTGTGTATATATATATGTGTGTGTGTGTGTGTGTGTGTGTGTGTGTGTGTGTGTGTGTGTGTGTGTGCATGCGTGTGTCTGCGTGTGTGTGGTTGCAAGGGAGAGTGAGAGGCAGAGTGAGATATATAACGCATAATTAAACTAGGTTGTGTATTGTTGTAGTGTTTTATGTACAGCTATATAACTCATAATTAAACTAGGTTGTGTATTGTTGTAATGTTTTATGTACATCGCTTTGCAGCCTCAGAAGTTTATCACAGAAGGACAGGGCACATAAAAAAATAAAAATTTAAAAATCATTTATTATCATGTTGTTGTTCGACCGTTTTTTACTGGATACACTATCATTCGCATGCCTTTGTTTTGCCTCTGTGCGATTTCAGTGTGGAACCGACGTCAGAACAATCGCCCTTTATCACTATATATGGGTACGTGGGCGCTGCTGTATCTATGTTGTATGTGTGTGCCTCTCTACTGCGAACGCTTATATATATATTACTTCATTCTCCTTGTGGGAAATAATTAAGCTGCTCTCTGCTTAGAACTCAAACCTATCAAAGTTTCTTTCTTCATAGCCTGGATCACATAGGTCAGAAAGGAACGATGTATGCTTCGCCTGCTGCCAGGAATTCTAACGCCTTCATTTTTATCTTCCCATTTTCTCCTATTTCTCCCTCCCCTCTCCCCCCTCTCTCTCCTCTCTGTGTCTGTCCGTCGTTTGGTGTGACAGAAAATATGTGAGAGAAATTCTTCCTATTTCATCTCACCTCTTCGTCATCAACATCATTACCCCCCCCCCCCCAAAAAAAAATAATAAAAAAAAAATGAAGAAGAAAAACAACAACAGCAACAACTATTAAAGAAATTAAAAATCTTTAGCAGACTAGATACATCTATAGGCTGTGTGTGTGTGTGTGTGTGTGTGTGTGTGTGTGTGTGTGTGTGTGTGTGTGTGTGTGTGTGTGTGTGTGTGTGTGTACATCGATATATATATATATCTCGATGTTTTAAAATTATCACTTTAATCGTGCGCTTTCAATTCCCTTTTGTTGATTTATATTAAGTGGTCTGGGGCCTCTTTCTGTTTCAAAATACATGCATTTTCAGCACGCACACACACACACACACACACACACACACACACACACACAGAGAGAGAGAGAGAGAGAGAGAGAGAGAGAGAGAGAAGGAGAGAGAGAGAGAGAGAGAGAGAGAGAGAGAGAGAGAGAGAGAGAGAGAGATTTCTAAACATCCTCCCAGGTGTACTTCTCATCGGCCAAAATATGGGACAACCACTTGTTATACGGCCGATAAAAATTGTCCAGCATGATGCGTGTTTTCTCCATCATGGGACCGTGAGCCTTGGCCCGGACGTTGACGTTCCTTGGCTTCAGCTTTGCAATTCGCCGCATGGATTCTCCACTGAGCTGACCTGATCCAGACACAGTCATTGAAACAAATGGATAATGGTGGTGGAAAACTCGGAGTGCAAAACTAAAAGGAGATGGTACGTAAAAGACCCAACGCAGACATAGACAGACACTCCAAAACATCAGGCCTACTTTCTGTGAACGGCGTAACCGCCCCCCCCCCCCCCCCCACAAATTACATTCTCTTATCCAATATGTCCAATTATGTTATTCTGTGATATTCAGACAGTATAATCACACACTGTAGGACAGACTCAGGGTAATCATATACTATAGGTCAGAATGAGTATACTCGCATACTATTTTATCAGGTCAATTATATAGTCACATAATTATTTTATCACGCCAGTTGCTTTCGGTAGTACTGACTTTGCCAGATCCGGAGCTGTGGTCCGGTTAATTCTTGCTTGTAATAATAATAATGTACAGTTATCATCCGCTCATCAACGCCCTGAGCACTCACATGATACATATTAACCTAAATATGATATTCTATACACATGTAGAGCACACTCCTACCCAAACAACTTACATAAAGTATTATACGGAAACACACACACACACACACACACACACACACACACACACACACACACACACACACACACACACACACACCACACACACACACGCACGCACACTGACTGTAGCAGAAACTGGGTACTGATATTAGTTGGGACGAAAATACCGCGAGAAGAGGAAGGTTTGCGCTTTTGGGACTTATGATGAACTGGTGTACGAGAATTGTATTTGCGTCTTTTTTACTCTAGACGTTATTTTATTTGCGTCTTTCTTACACTAGATGTTATTTTATGCAGCCTATTTGTTTTTAGCTCAATTTTTTCCCTCTTCTTATTTGCGCGTTTTTTCCCTCATACGAAAGAGCAGTAACAGCATGGTTCGGATATAAGAAACTCGTTGATTGTTTCTTAAATCGGATAAAAGAAATGTGGTATATGCAGAAACTTGGAGATATTAAATGTAACAGTTTATTGAACAACAACATAATTATATATATATCGCTGAATCTATCAGTTGATCGACCGACCTAGGAATCTATGTATGGATGTATCTATCGATCGATTTATACAGTGTGTGTGTGTGTGTGTGTGTGTGTGTGTGTGTGTGTGTGTGTGTGTGTGTGTGTGTGTGTGTGTGTGTGTGTGTGTGTGTGTATGTACACAGTGTGGGTAGGTGTGGGTGCGGGGAGAAGGGTATATGCAACTGATTATTAGTGTGATTATTAGGACTGTTCATGTGTGAATGTGTATAATTAAGCGTGTGTGAATGCGTGAGTGCGTGCATGTGTGTAAATGCTACGTGCAGCCTTAGTCTGAAACTGTGTACATTTTGAAACGTGTTGATCTGCGCAAGATTATGCTGTTTGGAGAAACGTCACTCGTAAAGCCAGTCTCTGTATGCATATCATAATGCAATGTCAATTCAGAGAATAAACTTCCTTGGTATGTATGTATGTATGTATGTATGTATGTATGTATGTATGTATGTATGTATGTATGTATGTATGTATGTGACGTATGTACGGGTGAATCTAAATACTGCAAGAGAATCACGCAAGCGATTAAACTTACTCAGATTAAGAAAGCGGAATACTTTGCTCATTTCTCCAATGGTCTTGTGAGAAACGTCCTCCATTCGCACTACCAGAATCTGGTCACGTGGAAATCGTAAGAACCAATCCGCTATGTAGATGGCATACAAACCCACATGCAGTCGCACCAGCTGTGGAGAAGAGAGAGAGGGGGGAGAGAAGAAAGAAATCCATCATCATAAATATTTTACGAAGGTTTACAGTGCCCACGCACTGATGGAAACATCATGTTACTAAGTAGGCTACTCTGAGGTCGGGCGGACCCGAAGACACACTCGAATCAGCATGAAAACGTAAAACATGTGCAAATCGTTTTGTCTGCATGTTTCACGTGGTTGTTCTGTCAGTACTTATGCGAAAGAGTACCTTAATTATCCTTCGAATCTGAGCTTTTCAGTCAGGGCTCTGCCATGTGGGTTGAAAGGTCCTTCACACACACACACACACACACACACACACACACACACACACACACACACACACACACACACACACACACACACACAGAGAGAGAGAGAGAGAGAGAGAGAGAGAGAGAGAGAGAGAGAGAGAGAGAGAGAGAGAGAGAGAGAGAGAGAGAGAGAGAGAGAACTCGAAAACTATATTTTACAAAGATATTTTTCAGTCAAAAGCAACAACTAGTCCTTGCTAAGCTACTAATGAGTAGATATCAAATTACAGGCATTATTTATATACAGATAGGCATGAATGAGTGAGTCGTTATACATGAGAATTTCCACACAAACATAGCGCCAGATGAACACATGCCATATATCATTCAGTTACATGTTATGAGCATACAACCAGCAAATAAAGCAGCAGAACATCTGATCAGTTCATAATTATGACTAGTATGGGAAAAGAAAACAGAAGCAGTCAATTCTTATCTTATAAAGAACAGTAAGGGAGAAGGAAGAAAAATGGAGGGGGGGGGGGGGGGCGCTCTCACAAGCAGTCGGAAGGACTGGGTGGAGTTTTATGGGTGTATAAAATAGGTCTCAAATGACCAGTCATTGCAATGGCAATCACTCGAAAACCTCAGTCTCTCTCTCTGTCTGAAAGAGACAGAGAATTCGAACTCGAGCTCTGAAACTTTATTTTCACAAGGAAGGACTGGGCGGAGTTCTGTGGGTGTCTAAAATGGGTCTCAAATGACCAATCATTGCAATGGCAATCACTCGAAAACCTCATTCTGTCTCTCTCTTTCCCTAGCAGTATTATGTCGCAATCCATCCTATGTAACTAGTTCAAGGTGTGCACGAAGTTTACGCTTGAAGAAGCTGAGTGACTGACAAGATCTGTCAGAGGTAGGTTGTTCCATAGATAAGCGCCAGAGAAGGATATACTTGTTTTGAATATGTCTATCCATGGCCTAGGCAAGCTAAGCTGATAGTTCCTAGAGGTGGAATAGCGTGAGGGAGTGTGTGTGTACAGGTTAGATATGTACACTGTGGCCTCATTGCTAAGGACCCTGTACACGAACAAACCCTTGTTATATTCAAGTTGTTTTTGTAGGTTCCTTATTCTCATCTCTTTTAATTTCTGGTCAGTAGTTAGGGTTGTATCTACAAAGATTAACTTTACAGCTCTTCTGTGCAGTAAATGTAATATCTTTTTGAGGAAATCACTACATCCGTCCCACACGACTGACGCATAATCAATGCGAGGTTTAATGCGGGCACTGAAGAACAGTTTCCTGGTGTCGATGTCTACGATGTACCTTAATTTCGACAGAAGGAAGCCCCGTCTTTAAACAGTTTTACACACATTATTAGTATGCGAGTCTCAGCGCCGTTTATTGCCTATGAAGACGCAATGAAGACTCTTGTTACTTCCTATATCCTTTCACGGCTTGACTACTGCAACTGTCTCCTCCTGGGTACACCTAATTCTGTCATCCAACTTCTCCAGAAAATTCACAACTTTGCTGCAAGACTTGTTCTCTTGGCGCCCCGTCACCACCACTCAACACCTCTCCTGGAAAAACCACACTGGCTTCCCATTTCAGAACGTATTAAGTATAAAGTCGTTTGAATGTGTTTCAGTGCTATAAATGGTTCTGGTCATGATTACCTGTCTGAACTGCTGCATGTCGACACTCCGTCTCGTACACTACGCTCTTCTTCTGACACCCGCATACTGGAAATCCAACAAACAAACGCAAGACTCATGGCTTTCGCACCTTCTCTTGCTTTGGACCCCACATTTGGAATTCATTCCCACAAGACCTTAGACACTGCTCAACCCTGTCATCTTTTAAAGCCAAACTCAAAACCTTCCTCTTCTCACAGTATTTCCATCCTAACTAATATCAGTGCCCATCTTCTTCTATAGTCAGTGTGTGTGTGTGTGTGTGTGTGTGTGTGTGTGTGTGTGTGTGTGTGTGTGTGTGTGTGTGTGTGTGTGTGTGTTTGTAGTGCGTATTTGTTTAGATTTTGTTGTTGTTGATAATGCTTTATGTAAATCGTTTTGTAGGACTATGCTCTACATGTGTATAGAATGTCATATTTAGGTTAATATGTGTCATGTGAGCGCTCAGGGCGTTGATGAGCGCATGATAAATGTACATTATTATTATTATGGTTATACCTAAAAGACGGTGTTCTGACACTTGATCAATTTTCTCCCCGTTTAGAACGAGATCGAGTGGTAAGGGTGACAACTGGTGTTTCTGTCTGGTCGTGATTGTCAAAGACTTGGTCTTGATCGGATTGATGACCATATGATTATTATCACACCAACTGGATACCTGATCTAAGTTGTCTTGCATATTGCTTCTGATTTGCAGAATATATTTTCCAGATGTGTGCAGTGTTGTGTCATCTGGCAGCATGTCACAATCAACAGATATATTTTTTACGTGCAATGGAAGGTAATTGATAAAGAGACTAAAAAGAATAGGTCCCTAAACAGAACCTTGTGGTACACCATACTTTACTGACTCTTTAGAGGAGCAAGTACCATGGAGTAAGACGCATTGCGTTCTATTATGAAGATGTGATTTAAAAAATGGTAGAGAACTTGAGTTTTTAAGATAAATGGCGAGCTTCTTCAATAAGATATACGTGATCAACCAGGTCGAAAGCCTTCTTTAGGTCTAGGAATGCTACTCCAAACACCTCGGATTTATTCATGACCGTTAGCCAAGAATTTGTGAGTCGTGCCAATGCAGTGTTGCAGGAGTATTTTAAATCCAGACTGAAAGGGGTGAAGGAGTTCCCGCGTTTCTAAGTAATCATTTAAATAAATGTGCACATGCTTTTCGAGAAGCTTTGACAAAACAAAAAGAAGTGATATTGGTCTGTAATTAGTTGGATTTGTTTTATCCGTAGATTTTGGAAGCGGAACCACTTTGGCTTTTTTTAAGCTCAGATTTTTTTTTTTTTTTTTTTATCGATGCATAAATTAAAAACATATGTAAGTGGGTCTGTTATGTATGGCAATGACAATCTTAGTAGCTGGCTGCTTATACCATCCAGACCAGACGAATTTTAGTTTTCCAGCCTCGATATGTATTTGCCTATTTCCGAAACAGAGATATGGGATGAAAAATGGGTCTTGCCCGCTAGTTTTTTGTTTGCATAAATCATGTAGAGGATTTGAGCACTCGTATACATTTGTTCTTGGTTCTATTAATGATTCTGACACAGACAGGAAATGATTATTGAAAACATTTGCGGTTAGATTCTTCGGGATGTCGGCAGAAGTAGAACGATGTCCTTTCGTAAACACATCTAGAGCACGCCACACAGCTGCTATATTGTGATCACGCTCTATGAGCTTTTGGAAGTGTTCTTTTTGGGGGCTTTTCTCACAAGATGTTTTACTTTATTTTTTAATTTCTTGTATTCATGGAAACATTTTTTCTCTCTTTAGTTTGTCTCTCTCTCTGCCTTTGTTTCCTTGATGTCTTTGCTAAGCCATGGTGGTATATTTGGATGTTTTACCCGCTTGCGCTTTAAAGGAGCATGTCTGTTGACAACAGTGAGATAGACATTGTAGCATGTCGCCAAGGCTTTATCGGGATCAGTACAATTCAGGACTTCAGTGAACGGGGCCCAGTGCAGGTCACTGAAAAAGGCAGCCTTATTAAAATGTTTGAAAGATCAAAATGATATATATGAATGGGTTTGGGGCTCACATCTTGGAAGCTTAATCGATCTTGAACAGGAGATGGGACAATGATCACTTATGCTCAGGTCAGATACACTGACCTCGGTGATTACGTCTGGGCTGTTTGTGTATATATGGTCAATAAGAGTGGCATTCTAGTAGGTGATTCCACATGTTGGGTTAAGCCTAGCAGTGTAATAGTAGAGTCTCAGGAAGAGTGTGGCTTTAG
>OY757555.1:1998194-2000694 GCA_963584105.1 Alviniconcha strummeri | reverse complement strand
AAAGTATTAAGTGATCAAGGGACCGCAGACGATCTCAATTCGAATGCCTTAGAGATAAAGATAGCAAGTGGTAAGGTCTGCCTTGTATCTGCTAGTAACATTGCCATTTTAAACGCAGATGGACGGAGATAGAACTTTTCAAGCAAGTAGGTTTCCCTGAGCGTTTTATATTTTGGACATACGAAGAGGAAATGAATTTCTGTTTCGTCAGAGTCTTTACAAAATGGGCATGCATAATTTCCTTGTGATCTGTCTGTGTATCGTAGACGGTGGGCCTTAAGAGGCGACAATCCTAGTCTAAATCTAATCAAATTCCTTCTTAGAACAGCTTTCTTTATGATACACAAATAATCGGCAAGGGAATGACTTTGCTTGAACGAGGAGTAGAAAGCAAGGCGATCCCTTGAAACTATACCACTATGCCATTCTTGAAGAAAACAATCAGCCAACCTCTGTCTAAATTCACGTATAGTTACTCACATCACACACACACCTTGGTTTTCCCAGACAAATCCAAACCCGTATCGGTACAACGTAAAGCACACGTGTGAAACCCAGTTATTCTTATTCTTAGAATGCAAAGCATAAAGCATTTTATATGCCTTTATAGGAAGGCGGTTCTCTGGCATTCTCACAAGGTTTAACCAATATTTAATGCATTTCACATAAGTTATTATATAAAGAGGGTATCTCCCAGTTTCTCCATAGACTAGTGCACTAGGTGTTCTTGTACTAACATTAAGCAATCGTTTAATTGCAAATAAATGCACTCTTTCGATTGTGCTGTGGTCAGCCATAATACCCCAAACTTCAGCACCATATGTTAACATGGGCTGAATTTGACAATCAAAAAGTCTAAAGAATAATGTAGGTGACTGCTCGGCTAGAGTCCACAAAAGCTTCAGAATACCTATGACCCCCTTTTTGGCTCTGCTGGCCATATCTTCGAGGCAGTAGGAAAATGTTAGTCCTGTAGAAAATATCACGCCCAAGTATTTATATTGATTAACAACTGCTAGTCTTGTTCCATTGTAGAACCACTTCTCTCTTAAAGCGAGATGTCCACCATTTCTAAAAACAACAATGTTCGACTTGCTAAGATTTACAACAAGACCGAGGTTATTTGCAGTGTCATTCAAAATGTTAAGTTGGTGCTGAAGGCCAGTTATGGTAAATGACAAAAGTATCACGTCATCTGCAAAAAGCATGATCAACATCTGAATTAGATCAGGGGATAGGGATATACCATGTTTACCTTTTTGTATGATCTCATTTGCAAGTTCATTAATAAAAAGCGAAAACAGAATCGGGCTGCATATTTCCCCCTGTTTCAATCCTCGAGGACACATAAACGGTTCTGTGAGGTCGCCACCGACGCGAACCCTTGCTTTTACGACACTATCTTCCCTTCACACCATTTTTTCGAAGTACATCCCAGAGACGATTCCTATCAACGAAATCAAAGGCTTTTTTGAAGTCTATAAAGGCAGCATAGAGCTTGCCATGAGTTAGCAATTGCTTCTGTATCAAGGCCAAAAGAGTAAAAACATGATCGACTGTACTATAACCCTTTCTGAACCCAGCCTGTGTTTCATTTATCAATCTATTATCCTCAAGCCATGTTGTTAAACGCTTATTTAAAATATAGCTGTACAGTTTTCCACTAACATTAAGGAGAGAAATACCCCTGTAGTTGTCGGGAGAATTGATGTTCCCTTTCTTATGTATTGGTTGAATTACAGATTCAGACCAGCCCAGTGGAAACCGTTCCTGTATCAAAAAGCTTATTAAAGTACTGAGTGAGAAACTCAACAACACAAGGAGCTGCATACTTATAGAATTCACCGCTAAGGCCATCCGGACCTGGGGCTTTATTGTTCTTTAAGGCTCTAATGGCATCAAGCACCTCTGGCTGCATTATGTCAACCTCTAATATATCGGAAACACCATGCAGTTTTAGATCAACCTCGTTTCTGATGCTGTCATCAAAACTAGTTTCTACACCAGTATAGTCCAAATTAAAAACTTCGTAAAAGTGACGAAACCATTCATCCGAAGTAATCGCACTAGGCACTGAATCTTTGCTGATAACAGATTTAATTGTACTCCAGAACTTTCTGGGGTCTTTCCCACTATCCTCAAGAATTTTAATAATCTGGTTTTTATGCTCTGCTTTCTTTTCTTTCAAAAAGCGTTTGTACTCTTGCCTTTGTTTTGTGTAAGCAATCCTCAGGTTCCTAGCATCAGTTCCGTTTGATTTCTGATATCTGCGTACGAGGCGTCGTTTATTTTTACACTCACCATCAAACCAAGGGCTACCTTTATCTTTACCGACTGTAACGGTTCTTTGCATACAATGACCTGCTTTACGGATCCCATCCGTGAATTTGGAAAGTGCAGCCTCAATATCTACATCAATTAAGCCGACGGCGTCTTTAAACAGAGAAGAAACATCATCTGATGAACAAGTATCAAAATATTTTTCTGTATTCCAAATGTA
>OY757555.1:1990694-1993194 GCA_963584105.1 Alviniconcha strummeri | reverse complement strand
AAATCAGAATATTAACAATCTGAAACAGACAGGAACAGCAGATCAATGCTATAGGAACCTTAAACAGTGACAGGAACAGGAAATCCGATTATTAGCAACGTGAAACAGTGATAGCAACAGGAAATCAGAATATTAGCAACCTGAAGCAGTCACAGGAACAGGAAATGAGAATATTAGCAACCTGAAACAGAGACAGGAACAGTAAATCAGAATATTAGCAACCTGAAACATTGACAGGAACAGGAAATCAGAATATTAGCAACCTGAAACAGGAAATCAGGGTACAACCGGACAAACAAGAGAAATGCAACTACAGGAATTACACACACGCGCGCGCGTGCGCTCGCAAACACTCCCTCTCTCTCGCACACACACACACTCGCTTTCTCTCTCTCTCTCTCTCTCTCTCTCTCTCTCTCTCTCTCTCTCTCTCTCTCTCTCTCTCTCTCTCTCTGAGTGCTATCAAATCCCTCTGCACTGCTAGACTAGACGTCGTGGAACCAAGCTCACCTACTAGTCGGGTTTCTCAGGATCATGATGATCTTGACGTGATGGTTGAGGTGACGAACGTAGTCGGCATTGAGAACCTGCGGCTCCGAACAATTCTCGTTACCAGGGAGCAAGTGCCACTTGGTATTGTCCCAGGCAGTCGATGCACTCCCGTCGCCTTCAGGATAACACAGAATGGATCCTCTATACGTGCTTGCAGTGAGACCCTTGAGGGCCAAATAATGTAAAATGAAGATGTATATATAGCGCCCCAAAGCCTCCCAGTGTGTGTGTGTGTTTGTGTGTGTGTGTGTGTGTGTGTGTGTGTGTGTGTGTGTGTGTGTGTGTGTGTGTGTGTGTGTGTGAGTGAGTTAGTATGTGTGTGTGTGTGTGTGTGTGTGAGAGAGAGAGAGAGAGAGAGAGAGGAGAGAGAGAGAGAGAGAGAGAGAGAGAGAGAAGAGAGAGAGAGAGAGAGAGAGAGAGAGAGAGAGAGAGGAGAGAGAGAGAGAGAGAGACAGAGACAGAGACAGAGAGACAGAGAGACAGAGAGAACTCAGAATGTTTTATTGTAGAAAGCCACTTGACCCATTACAAATGGTATGATTATAAACATGCACATACCACCTATACAAAACAGTTAACAAACAACACCAAACAAACAGACAAGACAAAAAAGAAACAGAAAAAAGAAACAGACACGAACAAAACAAAAACAACAAAGGCAGTAGAACATCTGATCAATTCCTATGACCAGTATTGGAAAATAAAATAAAAGCAGTCAATGCTTATCTTATAAAGAAGAAGAACAACAAAGGCAGTAGAACATCTGATCAATTCATGTGAACAGTATTGGAAAAGAAAGAAAAGCAGTCAATACTTATCTTGTAAAGAACAGTAAGAGAGAGAGAGAAAGAGAGAGAGAGAGAGAGAGAGAGAGGAGAGAGAGAGAGAGAGAGAGAGAGAGAGAGAGGAGAGAGAGAGAGAGAGAGAGAGAGAGAGAGAGAGAGAAAGAGAGAGAGAGAGAGCAGAAGTCGCACATGAAAGTTTCTCGATTCCAACATCCGTGATGCGCTACATTTTCGATCGTTCTGTTCTCGACGGGTTTTTATTGTGATACAACGCTGAACAGACTTGTCTGTCAGACCACTCAGGATCTAGATCAACACCAGGATCTAGTTCTTCGCGAAAGGGTGTGTGTGTTTTCCTTGTCATCTGCATGGTTGTAATAATCATGACTGATAATGATACGGACACTTGTGTCAGTCAGACTTTCCTCAGTTAAATTACCAAACACGTCAATGGCATTTAGCGGCATGTCCTATCTAAATTATATCTGTCACTCAAACCAACCATGGTTTCGAAGAGAACAGAAAAACCGACCCGCTTTTGCTTTGTCGTCCCAGCAAAGTCATTGGCACAGCCACTTCAGTGTTGGCGTGCTTTGGCTGTCTTCACGCGAACATGTCAGTTTGTTGTGTACTCTTTTTGTCCTTGCTTTATATACTCATTATCTTTGTCAGGAGTAGGCACTCTAGTAATTCAGCATAATTTAATTTTCTCGAAATCCACTTGTTTGTTAACGTCCTTGTTGTTGAATCAACCAACAAGGAAGTTAATTTGCGCTCGAAATACGTAACACAAGTACAACAGCAGAGACCTGAGTCGACTACGGTAACTCTCACCTGCCATGCGTGTAAATATTGTACATAAACTCCACCAGAGGTACATCCTCAACATTTGCTTTTTGCTGCAAATAATCTTATCAGTTTTCCTCTCTTATTTTGTCTGGCATTAAGTCACGTATTTGGACAGTTCTTTCAGCACTGGACAATATGTAGGTCTAATGACAGACTGGTAGAGTCACCGCTGAGCCATCAATTGTTTTGTAAGTAAGCAAGAAAACAAGCAAGCAAGCGAGTTAGTGAGTTAGTAAGTAGGTAAGTAAGTAAGTAATCGAGGTGCTTAACGTCCACAGAAACCATAAGGCTTATTAGGGACGGGTATGGGGCGG
>OY757555.1:1982672-1990494 GCA_963584105.1 Alviniconcha strummeri | reverse complement strand
GAGAAGAAGAAGAAAAAGGAGGAGGAGGAGAGGAGGAGGGAGGAGAGAAGAAGAAGAAGCAGAAAAAGAAGAAAAAGGAAGAGGACGAACAGAACAATATATATATATTCAAATGTTGTAATGTGAGGTAAGGGGGATAATTGTTTTTACGTCCAGTAACCACGAAAGGTTACATCAACGCGAAACACATAACTGTTAGATTACAATACATTCTAAAAACATATCTTCGTATTTAAAGTAACACTTTGTCATTTAGGAACACAGGTCCAAGGTGGTTAAAAAAAAAGAAGAATCAGATTCAAAATGTAACATTTAATTTTCCAAACTACCATTTCTTTCAGACAATCAAATAATTATTGCCATCCAAAGATACCCCTAGAACAGCATCCTTAACGACCGAACTGTAAAATATCGCACCTGTTACTGATATAAAACCAGAACACACACACACACACACACACACACACACACACACACACACACACACACACACACACACGCTCACAGACATTGCGCGCTCACAGACACATCTACAGAGAAACAGACATTATTTACATAAACACATACATCTACAGAGGAACAGACATTATTTACAACAACACACACACACACACTGACAAACACACACACACACACACGCACGCACGCCGCACGCACGCACGCACGCACGCACGCACGCACGCACGACGCACGCACGCACGCACGCGACGCACGCACGCACGCACGCACGCGCGCGCTCACAGACACATCTACAGAGAAACAGACATTATTTACACACACACACACACACACACACACACACACACACACACACACACACACACACACACTACACACAGCAAAATATGTTCTATAATGAGTATAACTCGTCACATATGCAACACATACAGGTGGCTATGCTCTCCTTTCAATAAGAGTCAGTCAGTAATAATAATGGGTAACCAGCGTCTAGTCGAGAGAGAACAGTCTTTTCTGTTCTGTCAGTACGTGGACAAGAAAATACAATCACTCAGTTTGGAAAGATTTTATGCAGTTTGTTGTGGGAGGATGTCATTCCATTACAAGCTGGAGAAAAAGCAGAAGAGAAGAGGAGAACTCGAACTCGAAAACTTATTTTACACGGATTGTAGTTTAGGTTCAGTCAAAAACACGTGTAACAACTAGTCCTTGTTAAGCTACTGATGAAGTTATCAAATTACAAGCATTATTTATATACATGTTTCTTACGAGTGCTCAGATAAAGTAAACCTCATAATTATCTATCTATCTATCTATCTATCTATCTATCTATCTATCTATCTATCTATCTATCTATCTATAGTTGTAACATAAAGCACAAATATTGTTTCCATGTCAGTCAAGTATAAGTGGCATTGTAAATTTTTAAAAGAGAGAGAGAGAGGAGAGAGAGAGAGAGAGAGAGAGAGAGAGAGAGAGAGAGAGAGAGAGAGAGAGAGAGAGAGAGAGAGAGAGAGAGAGGAAGAAGAAGAAGAAGAAGAAGAAGACATATATTAGACCCTTCTGACATATTATCTGAAAGGGAAAACGTTTTTTCGTACATTTTGTCAAATGTTAATTGCAAACTACACGTCATCAGAGTGGCCGTACCGACAATCTTCTGTTTTCCACCAGCCCCTCTCAAGGAATAGCCGTAGAAATCCGTGTACCAGTTCAGACTGCTGACATCTTCTGAAACATGCCACCAACGTACACGTCTGCCAATCAAAAAGCGAAGCCAGTTTCCGAGAAACATAATTTTGATTAACTCCTTCACTGCCACGATGTTACTTTAAAACGACTGACAAAAGAGAGAAATTTGAAACCCGTAAGCCAAAATCTGGCCAGGCCAGGTCTTCTGTTTCGCACTGTCATGTCAAAGGAATTTTATTAAAACACACAGCATTGAAAGTAGATGTGTTAAACGACCGGAAAATATACTGTTTGCAGACGTGTCCGTGCATCTTTCAACCTGGATATTTTACAGGCTGGGGCAATGAAGGGTTTAATTGCATGGGTTTATTAAGTATTCCATTAGCGCAAAGAATCTAAGAAACTGGACAGTTTATATTTGCTAATATCTATAAACAAGGCTCTCTGTGACTCCTGGGCACCGCACCGTGCAGGAAGGACTTAGTATGATGTCATGTAGAGAAGGTATAACAAAGTCCAAGCATGTTTTTTATTGAAAACTTTTTACTCCGAATTTTCGCCATTGAGGATTTTGTCAAGGCTCCGTTGGCTTGACTGATGCCTACAAAACGTAATTAGATTATAAAGTACGTCATATTTTTATACGTCACGCTCTCTTGCACACGACATACATTCTAGACGACTAGGGAACACACACACACACACACACACACACACACACACACACACACACACACACACACACACACACACAGAGATATTTAAAACATTCCCCTCTCACCCCCCCCCCCACCCCCCCCCCCGTGCTGATAAGGCAGACCTAGAATGTCCATTTTTTTCAACAACTAAACTGAAACCAAATTCACTTCATATTATCATGTCCTATTTACTATGATCTAAGAGATAAATATATACCACGCAAATATGTCAGATGTCTATCATTTTTTAACTGTCAATGTTGTTTGCTTCTGAAAACAAGTATCTCCACTCAGACTCTCTACTTTTCTACAAAAGGCTTTCACAGTACTTAGTACTATCTGGTCTGGAGAGATGTACCTGTAACTTTACGTTGATCGAATATCTGGTCTGGACAGATGCTGTACCTGTAACTTTACGTTTATCGATAGGTACTTGACTATGTTCATCACCACAGTTGACATGGCCCCATGGTCTTTTATTTTTATTTTTAATAAACTATTCTCTCTCTCTCTCTCTCTCTCTCTCTCTCTCTCTCTCTCTCTCTCTCTCTCTCTCTCTCTTTGAAGATCTGTCTTTGAGTACTGTGTTCAAGTCTTTCCTTGTGTCCATACCCTTGAAGATGATGCCCAGGTGGCACATCCAATAATTTTCCCGGACAATCAAGTCTTTCTTTTCTTTTACTGCTTCAACTGCCACGATAGTGATAAATTACAACAACAACAACAACAACAACAAAACAAAAACAAAGAAAAAAAAGAAAAAAACAAAAAGAGAAAGAAAAAAAAGAGAGAAGTAATTAGATTATAGAAATATGACGTATTTTATAATCTAATTAGGTTTTGTAGGAATCAGTCAAGCCAACCGGGCCTTGACAAAGCCCCCAAGGGCGAGAATTCGGAGTAAAACGTTTCCAATAAAAAACATGCTTGGATTTTATTATACTCTCTCTCTCTCTTATATATATAGTATTAGATGCAGTAAGTTTTTAATAGCTGATTTTCGTCAAACATGTACTAACTGTCATGAATCATAGAACGGTGGATAATGCTTATCAAATATATAGAGAGAAAACAAAATTACTTTGATTTTCTAGAATTTTGATCTCTCTCTCTCTCTCTCTCTCTCTCTCTCTCTCTCTCTCTCTCTCTCTCTCTCTCTCTCTCCCCGCCTCACCTAACTTATGCATCAACTGTCTGGGACGGCTGTAGTGATATCTTATTTAACAAACTTAATTCTCTTCACAGAAGAGCTGCAAAACTGATGATATCTAATTCCTCTTTATCAACCGATACAAAGCTACGGTACTTGGGAATACTTCCACTCTAAGAAAAGCTTATGTTCAATAAGACAGTGTTAGTATTCAAAGCATACAAAAATCTTGCACCTCCGTACCTTAAACAGCTTTTTATCAATTTCAACATTCGCGCCACTACATAACTCTGCCCAATCCTAGAATAGACCTTTTGCAATTATTTTCTTGCTACAAGAAACGTACTGGAAAACAGGGGCAGAGAATGTGATCAGTTCACAGTGGGGTTTTGAATGTATTGTTGCTGGGCCAGACTGTGCAAGTAAAGGAGTAGCTGTTCTCTTTAAAAACAATTTTGAGTATAAAATACATAATATTTTGAAGGATGATGAAAGGCGTTATATTTTGATTGATATTGAAATGTTGAATAAGCGTTTGACACTTGCAAATTTATATGCACCTAGCAGTGGAGACCATCCTGAGTTTTTGTTTGTTGATAAAGTGATAAATGAAGTTATGTCCATGGATAATGAACTAATTGTCATTGGGGGTGATTGGAATGTAGCATTAAACCCCAAAATTGATAGTAATCAGCCATCCAGTGTGTATCGTGCTAG
This sequence comes from Alviniconcha strummeri, assembly GCA_963584105.1. Classification (NCBI taxonomy): domain Eukaryota; kingdom Metazoa; phylum Mollusca; class Gastropoda; family Provannidae; genus Alviniconcha; species Alviniconcha strummeri. The sequence continues at coordinate 1,986,279 of OY757555.1, read as the reverse complement.
AAGTACGAAAAAATAATTGATTTTATGAACAGTTATGACTTGGTTGATGTCTACAGAACTTTACATAAGGACACTAGAAAGTATAGCTGGAGACACTTTAACAGTACATAAAGAAGTAGGCTAGATTACTTTCTTGTGTCTGAGATGCTTGGTCTGGATATTACTAGTGCAGATATTATGCCTGAATATTTTTCTGATCATTCACTTGTTTGTGTTGGTTTTAAAACTGGTGTTGTTATAAGGCACCGCCCCCTGTAAAAATTTAACAATTCACTTCTTCGAGACAAGACATTTGTAAACCTGGTAAAACAGGTGATTTTGGATTTGAAGAAACAATATGCTGTTCCTGTGTATGATAGAAATAATATACATAAAATAGATGACGAAGAGTTGGTTTTGACAATTAATGATCAGTTTTTTTGTTTTGTTTTTAAATGATCCTGTTAAAGAGTAGAGGTAGTTGTATCTCTTATGCTTCCTTTAAAAAGAAGGAAGAGACAAGGTTAGAAAAGGAAATTATGTCCATTATTAAACATCTGGAAGATAATCTTAATGAAAAAAATGTACACCAGCTGGAAGAAAAAAGGCAGGAGTTGACAGAACTAAGAAAGAAGAAGGTAGAGGGCATGATAGTGAGATCACGTGCAAAATAGATATATGAAGATGAACAGAATTCAAAATATTTTTGTAATCTTGAAAAAAGACATTTTGTACAGAGGGCAATTTGTTTTATTCAAAAAGATGATGGTGACATTATTCATAGTAATTTAATTACCCAGGAGGTTAAGACCTTTCATGAAAATTTGTATGCATCACGTGAGAATAACATTATACATTGTAATATTGATAATATAAATACTCTAACCTTATCACAAAACGAGAGTAACAGTCTGGAAGGGCCCGATCATTTTACAAGAAGCATTGTCATCTATTAAGCAAATGAAAAATGACAGAAGTCCTGGTTCTGATGGCTTTACAGCCGAGTTTTTTAATTCTTTTTCACAGACTTGAGTACATTTATGGTGCGCTCTATTAACTATGGGTTCTACCGTGGCCAAATGTCGGTCACACAAAGACAAGGGGTTATTGTTTGTATACCCAAGGAAGGAAAAGATAAACAATAATAAAAAAAAAACTGGAGACCCATCATTCTGCTGAATACTGTGTACAAAATTGCATCTTCATGTATTGCTGCTAGACTTAAGACTGTTCTGCCAAAGTTAATTGGTGATGATGAGAAGGTTATTTTTTTTTATTTTTTGAAAGGCAGATATATAGGGGAAAATATTAGGTTATTGTATGATACATTGTTGTATTCTAAGCAACATCAAATACCTGGTCTTCCTCTAATGGTGGACTTTGAGAAGGCCTTTGACAGTGTGGCCTGGTCATTTATTGAAAAATCTTTGTGTAAGTTCAAGTTTGGAAAAGATATTACACGATGAATTTTGACATTTTACACCAACATTAATTCATGTGTGCCTGTGAATGGACAATATTCTCAATGGTTTGACGTGAAAAGAGGTACGAGACAGGGTGATCCGCTATCTCCTTATTTATTTCTTATTTGTGCAGAACTGTTAGCCTCAATGATACGTCAAAATGAAAACATACACGGTATAAACATCCTAGATGAAGAGTTATTGTTGTTACAATTTGCAGATGATACAACCTTTTTCCTGGATGGTACAAGAGAATCATTTTGCTCATGTATGTGTGTCTTACAGCAGTTTGCTTCAATGTCGGGTCTAAACATTAATGTTGATAAAACTAAGGCTGTATGGATAGGATCACGAAGAAACTCAAAACTGAGATTTATGCCAGAAATTAACCTTGACTGGAACCCTGTAACATTCACGATTCTAGGTGTTGTATTCTCCACAGATGTATTTGAAATAGTTACAATCAATTTTGAAAACAAGCTAAATGAAATGAAGAAAGTGCTAAATGCCTGGTCTAGAAGAAATCTTACCCCCTTTGGGAGGATAACATTAATAAAATCCTTAGTTGATTCCAAAATAACCCACCTCCTGATGAACCTCCCAGATCCTGAAGAGAGCTTTTTGAAGGAATTGAATAAGCTTTTGTATAATTTTCTTTGGATGGTAAAAATTATAAAATAGGAAGATCTGGTGTGTGTCGAGCATATGAAGTTGGTGGTTTGAAAATGGTTGATATAAAATCATTTCTGGCTGCATTGAAAATCAGTTGGCTTAAACGTATTCTGCATGATGATGGAAAACTTTCAAAAATCCTACAAGCAATGTGTCCACTGATTCAGAATGTAAAACAACGAGGTGGTGAATCTGCCAACATAATCATGCAAAGAGTTAAAAACCCTTTTTGGTTTGATGTATTCAAACACTACAAAAGATATCTGCCAAATGTACACCTGTAACCTTTTATGATTTTTGTGTCGGAATGTCTACATTATAACGTTAATATATACAGAGGAAAAAGGGTTGTATGTATTAGAAATTGGATGGACTGTGGCATTGTTTTCCTGGGACATCTTGTTGGTCCACATGGATACCCATCAAACAATGAATTCAAAGCAAAATTTCCCAATTTCAGGACTGATTTTTTGTTGTATGAAGGGATACTGAGTGCAGTCAAATGTTATCAAAGAAGATTGGGTTTGGGTGTAAAAGAGAATTTTGTTATTGGTGATACATTTGTATGGATTTTTTTGGTACAAATCTAGTGTTAAAGATATTTATTCATGTCTTGTAAAGACTAGTGAGACACCAAAGTGCATAGAAAAATGGAGCAAAGTCCTTGCTATTGAAATTGATACGAAGGCAGTCTTCAATAAACAATTTCAAGACTACACATGAGAAATGTCTCATATGGTTCCAGTACAAAGTGTTATATAATTTGCTACCCACTGGCCGCTACTTATTCAAGCGACAGCTTGTATATTCACCTGTCTGTGTCTTCTGCAAAAATGCTGAAGAAACTTTATTACATGTGTTTTGGGACTGCCCAAAAATCCAAGACTATTGGTTTGATGTACAGGGATGGCTTCATACCAGCTTCACACAGTGTACTAATATAATATTTTCAAATGAGCTTGTTATTCTTGGCAGTAAAGCGAATGTGGTCACTGACAGAATACTGGATTTGTGTATCCTTGTAGCTAAATACAACATTTTTATCTCAAAGCTGCATGGTACCATCCCACACCTAAATGTTTTTACTAGATTGTTGAAGAATAGAGCTGTTCTGGAGAAATATTATTATACATTAAATGGCAGACCAAACAAATTTCATGCTGATCGGATGCTGTACAGCTCACTCCTTTCATGAGTAGCTCACTCCTTTCAAGAGTCTTGTTTTTACTCAGCCTTGCTATTTAGTATAAGTATTGCTAATTAAGTATTAAGACTTTTGATAATACTTATTGACACACTTGCCAGATAGCATATAATTATATAATTGTGTGTACACCTCTCTCTCTCTTTCTCTCTCTCTTACCTCTCTGTCTTTCCTCCTCTCTTTTCCTATCTGCCTCACTAGAATGCAAAATCAATTAAGGTATCTAGTTTTTGTTGTTGCTGTTTTTGTGTTGTCTGTGTGTGTGTGTGCGTGCGGGCGTGCGTTCGTT
>OY757555.1:1965172-1977672 GCA_963584105.1 Alviniconcha strummeri | reverse complement strand
TTTGCTTCCTACATTTGTCCCTCAGTAACATGGCTTGCTTTATATCTCAGTGTTCAGCCATGGTGGAAGGGTTTGCTGTTTCACTCTTCTTCTTCTTCTTTTTTTTCTTTCCTTTTTTTTCTTTTTTGAGGGGGGCATGCTTATTAACAACACCAAGAAATAAGTCAATCCAATGTGACAGTGCCACATTGGGGTCGCTAAAATTGTACACATTTTCAAAGGGGATTACGTGCAAATCCACCAAAAAAGCTCTTTTATCAAACTGTTTGAAACATCGGTAAACAATTGATGAGCAGACATTCAGAACAGGCTTCACAGTTTTGACAGACAGGGTACAATACACTGGAAAATGATCGCTTATTCCTATGGCAGGCACTACAATATTTGACACAATGCTAGTATTACTTGTGTAAATATGATTAGTTGACGTTGAAGAATGGGGAGTGATTCTCGTAGGTGACGTAATCATTTGATTTAGGCCAGATAAGGATATTGTGGAATCCCATGCTGGGTCACTTTTTTGCATGTCAATATTAAAATCACCCAACAGGACAACATTCAAATTACAGCCCTGTATCCTGTCCATCATTGTAACAAACTGATCATACCAGCCAAACGTTGAAGCTGTTTTTCTATAAATATAACCAACTAAAATACTGGACTTGCACGTTTGTATTTCTAATCACACGCTGTCAACTGCTTCAGACTCTAAGTCAGGACGGCGACAGACAATTTTGCTGATTGAAGAATGTATATGAACAACTAAACCTGTGTGCTGAGATCTGGCAGCATTCTTTCGGATTAATGAATAGTGAGGAAGAGACAGACCTTCACTTGGAATATGGCTTTTCAGTCTTGTCTCACTGAGACCGAACAGGTGGAAGAGTTGATGGGACTCAAAGAAGACATTAAGATCATGAAAAAGATTTCTGAATGTGGTACACATTAAGGTGACCGACTCGGAGACAGTCGCTGGAACATGACTAAAAATCCGTTCCTAGAATTGTAAAATGCAGGAATTCAAATCTCTGCGTGCATAAATGTTCCTTGAAATGTTACATATATATCCCAGAGGACAATGGCGCATACAACTGAAAACAACAAGAACAACAACAAAACGAACTAGTAGTACAAATTTCGGAAGACAAAGCAGAGGGAATCCACACAAAACACGATTAACAATCCAAAGGGAGCCGGCACAGCCACTCGAGTTCTTGGACAGATGCAGACACAAACTATTCAGCTAATGAGATAGTACAATGTTTCCACCGGTTAACTATTCAAAGGGAGCAGACACAGCCGCTCGGGTTCTTGAACAGTTTCCAACACGAAGTATAAATTTAGTTAGTGGAATATACTAACGTCTCTAATAGGCCAGCTCGCCTCTGTGGACATAAAGCAACACTAAACCATACTAACGTGCCCACCAGTTAACAATGCAAACGGAGCAGGCACTATTGTTCGTGATCCTGAATAGATGAAAAACACAAAGAATTCAGCAAATGAAAAACACCAACGTGTCCGCCAGGATCCTGGACGTATAAACCATAATCGTCTCAAGGCCATGAGTATACAAGACTGTCTTTGTCACAGACCCGGGCAGTGCAACACACAATAGCGCAGTGATGATTGTCGCAGTAATACGGAGTCAGTCTCTGGTATTAGTTACAGAGTAAGAGTAACGCACTCATTTCGGGAACAATAATTAAGTTGTTTGCGTGCAGCCCCCGTGGAACCGACTTCTCGCGCAGGGGGTGTTTAAACCAAGCTGCTCCATCCCTTTCACTCTTTTCTTACGTCTAGTTTCTGTCTACCGGCCCTTTCAACTATATTTCATTCCAAAATCTCTCTCCACGATACCTCCGTTTTCAGCTCCCTTTTTGCAGCTTATTTCTACCTAACCAGCCATTCTCCTGTATTTATCTACAACACAACTCTTTATACAATTCTTCTTGCTCTCTGCGGTCACCTTCAGACCTAGCGTGTTTGCCGTGCGCAGCATCCCGTGCCGGGGGAGGATGGGATCCTGGTGGCTGAGGTCCCTCGTGGGTTCCAACACGCTTCTTCGGCCCAGACTTTCCCCAGACGGGTGGTTGGGTTGGCCCGACCCGATCAATCGGCTGGTCGTGCTTTGCCCTAATTTCGATTAGAAGGCAGCGGCTCAGAGTCATTCAGGGGATAGAAGTAAACTTTGTTTTGTTTTTATCACCTGAGTATATTGCGTTTTGAGCCCTGGTGCGCACTTGCTGGAATGCCGCTTGTGTGAATCCCCTTGTTGGACTCGGTGGCGGGTGGGGCCAAAACGTAATGAATCATTAAGAAACATAACATGGCACCCACAAACAAAAACAAAAGACTACGGGACAACGACCAAGATTCGGACACGGACTCGGATAACGAACACTCCTACAACTCCTGTAACAATTGACCATGGTTTCTGGTCGTGGAGTAGTCAAGTGACGACCTCCCACTGAATAAACTGTCGCCCTTTGCTGTCCAGAAGGGTTTCCAGGCGGTGGCCGGAACCCTCAAAAGCAGTGAAAGGTTGAGGGATGGATCTTTCCTGGTGGAGTGCACTAGGAAATCGCAGGCGATGGGTCTTCTCAAGACCACTAGATTTGTTGATAGATCAGTACGTGTCTCCATCCACAAAGCGTTGAATTCGTCACGTGGTGTCATCCGCAGCCGTGAGCTGTCCGGCATGACGGAGATGGAAATCAGGACGGAACTGCAGGAACAGGGTGTGGTTGAGGTCCACAGGGTGACGGTGAAGAAGGATACAGAAAAGGTCCCCACCAACACCCTGTTTCTGACCTTCAGCACTCCAGACCTCCCGAAAGAGATCACGGTCGGCTATCTAAAGGTGAAGGTGGCCTTGTTTGTTCCCAGTCCTATGCGTTGCTTCAACTGCAACAAGTTTGGCCACACGAGCCAACGTCGCAAGTTTGCTGCGAAGTGTACGGGTTGTAGAAAAGATAAGCATGAAGGTCAATGTGAGGGACCCAAGCTGTGCTCTAATTGCAATGGTCCCCACGCTTCATCGGCTAAAGATTGCCCTGTCTGGCAGGGGAGGAGATTCAACGTGTCCGCGTTGAGAAATGCATATCCTTTCCGGAAGCCAGACAGTTGGTTGAAGCCAAGATGCCGACTGTGATCACTGGAGGTAAGACCTAAGCCGCTGCCGCTTCCACCAGAACAGAGTCCAAATCTGTTCAATGTCAAACCTCGTTAACCTGGGTGTTTTCAGAACGCCCACTTAGGACGACGGAATCTAACGTGCGTTCTTCTGGCGGACCCGGATCGGTATCGACCGGCACTAAGGCTTCCTCCGGGAAGTCGAGGATGGTATCGGCCGACGCCCGGGTTCCGTACGAGTCCGCTAAGTGTTCTTCGGAGACGGATAAGGATTCAGCCGATCCCTCCAAAACGGCCTCTAGGGGTTCCGCCAATCCCCAGAAAAATGGCATCTAAGAGTTCTGCGGCTCCCTCCAAAAGCGCACCTAAGGGTTCAGCAGGTCCCTTAAAAACCGCGGCCTCGAAAGATGATTCATCATCTTCGAGGTGTTCACCTGCTAAGGTGAGGGTGGATGGGGTCCTGGTGGACGTCGAGGGGTTTTCGCACCCCAGGCGCTCCACTCCTTCCAGCAGGCCGCAGGTGACACCCAAGCCAAAAGTCCCAGACAGGCAGAGCAAGGCTGAGAGGAACCTCGTTCTCTCCAACCAATACTCTGCCCTGTCAGATGATGAAATGGAATCGTCATCAATACTTTAAAGAGGAAATAATAGTTTATTGCATTATTCGGTGATTTTAAAGAAGTTTTTAAGTTAACTTTGAAGAAATAAATCCACTCGCAAGATGGTACAAAGGAGCTATTATTGAAGAGCAGGAATCCCGTTTTTCTGCATAACCCTCTTGCTCTTTTTATCTTTTTATGCGGATAGTCCATTCTTATGACTTTTCCCCCCAAAACTCGCAAATTTGTGTTGGGAGTTAGGCCTCTTGATATGGCCCTGTTGAGCAGCTAGGAGATGATAGTTGGTAGGTGGTATGTGCAGCTCTCTGCCACTGGTATTTGCCATTAAGCATTTATATAACATTTAATTTTTTTGTATCGTATCCATACATTCCTTTTTAAAAATACTTTTCTTTAACCTGGTATCGATAAATTAGACGGAATGGTCGACGATATCAGCATGTCATAGCCTTATGCGCTCTTTAAACAGGGGTAATATTGAAGGGACTAACGGTTTGAAAATTGATGTAAGATTTTCATACATGGATTTCTGTTTTACGTTTGTGAAGTGATTGGCTTTGTAGATTGACTTGAGAAAGCATATATTATATATTTGAGAAAAGGTTTTTAATTTGTGTTTTATCCACTTCTTACGATTGTTTAAAAAAATATAATAAAAATAAAATAAATCTGAATACATATAAGTTTTTAACACGGACATATTTTTAACATATTATGTATCGACAAAATGTGTAACGCCCTGAGATAACCGTAATAGTTGACTGGGCGTAAAACACCAAACTGCTTACTTACTTACTTACTGTTCGCGTGCACGCGCGCACACACACGCACGCATTCACGCCACAAGCACACACCGGTCAGGTATGTAGAGAAATAAACTACCGTTAAAACACACTGCTGGATAAACACTGCAAGCTTGCGTTACACAAGTGTCTCCGCGGCCAGTAACTGGTGTGATGTGGTTGCAGGACGATGCTGGCTTGCTGTGTGTTGAAGGAAGGGTGGGCTGTGGACCCGTATGTACACTGACGTCCACGTAGCGGGAGAGCTCCATAGCTGGACTGTGGCAGTGGCACGGCCCACATGCGGAGAGGGTGTCGATGTGCTCCGTACCAGCCACTGAAGGGTGGCGGAGCGGTGCCGACATCACGGTGTAGGGGTGTTCCTCTGCTGTAGCAGTGCTGCTCGTGGTGAAGGTGTCTGTGTGGTCAGCGAGCATACCTTGCTGAGCACACTGTGACACGCCTTCACCGAGGCAGCGTTTGAAGCGGCCACCGTCTTCCTCAGGGGGTGCTCTCCTTGTGGGAGGGGGGGGGGGGGAATTAGAGAGGAGAGTTGGACGACGGCATTGGGGAACACTGACTTGAGCAGTTTGAGCAGTGCCCTCCACATGCTCTCCGTGACGGTGTTCACCCAGCACGTGTTCACCCCGACGTGCACGACCAGCAGCTGGACGTCTCTGCATTTTGGAACATTCGGCAGCCAATGTAGAAGGTCTTCCACGGTGAGGCCGGAGACGCTGATCTTTTGGTGTGATTTGTGAGGGTACATCAGCTCTGGTTTGATTTGTCGGAACACAGAGTCCTCATTCAACACGTGTGTTTTGCCAGGAGAGACTCTGCACTCCGCCATCCGTTCCCTTGGCGGGTGGGTCTGTGTGATGAGATGGTAATTATAGAACGGACTGTCCCTAGTTGCCCTGGCGTCACGGTCCGTGTGATTTGGTGGTGGCTCGGTGACGGGAAGGCGTTGAGTCTTGACTGTCGATGGTCGAGTCATGGCTGGGATCTGTGTTGTATGTAGTGGCCGCGTCGAGAGATGAGCTGGAACAGTTCTCTAGTGTTAGCTGGTCGTCTTTTTCCCCACTTAACACTGAGAACATGTTAGACGTTTCCACGTTCACTGAAGTGCTGTTGTTGTTGAGAGGAACTTCGGGTGCGGACGGTTCTTGTATTTCTACTGCGGCAGGTGTTTGTTGCTTGGCTAGGCCGGTCTTAATAACACTGATGTACTTCCTAAGATCACCGATTTGAGAATTCATGTCTTTGTTCGTTTTGTGACCTCCGTCAACTTTTGGGTCACTAACGTCACGGTGTCAGTAAGTTGGTCAAACTTCACCTTCACATGCAGCTTTAGCTCGGCCTTTATTTGTTGTTTTGCTGTCTCCAGCTCAGTGACTATATGGAGGCGTGGTGTGTGGTGAAGGTGTGACTGGGTAGGCTTGCTGACAGGGTGTGACGGGCTAGCGGTGTGTGGTAGGAGGTGTGGCACGGGTGGGAATCAGGTGGCGGGCCGGTTTGATATCCTGGGAAACCGGGACTGGAGCTGCCGAAGGTGAGGCTGACTTGGGACTGAGGGCCTGAAGTCTACGCGAGCTCCTTCTCGTACTCCCGGTTGTCCTTGGCAACTGTGGACGCGGGCTGCACCTGGGTCTAACATCGTGTAGTCCGTGCTCCCCTGTCGGCGATGGCGAAACAGTCGGCAAGCGGAGGTTGCACAGATCCGATGTTACTATTCCATGCAACCCCGGCTCCTTCACCCGGTCGACAAAAGCGTAGATGGCCCTAATGCATCTGATGAGGGAACTGAACTCTTCGTCTCTCCAACGGGGACACTTGTTTCCCTGGACCAGGACTGTACCTGTGCTGTTGATGATCGTTATTGTCACTAGCTTAACAGTATCACAGTTGACTTGGATCTTAGTCCGGAAAAGGTCCTGGCTGGGAAGGTCAGTGGGTACTATACTGATGTCATTACTGTCTTCCACCTGATACCCCGCAGTTCCTGCAACGTCACACACGTAACGCCTGCAGAAAATCTGTCTGGTGAGGGGCATTAAACAGTGAGGTATATCGAACGTCATTTGCTTAGGATCTTTCTTCACTTCCTCATTGGGCACCCAGGCAAACAGATACGAGCTCTTGAGCGCCATGGCGGCTGCAGTTTAAAGAGAAGTCAAGTGTTGGCTAAGTAGTCAATAACATGGTGGAGGGAGGGGCAAACTTGTGGCCTAGGGAGACAAGCGGCCGCATTACATGACGAGATGTGGAGCAAAAAAGAGGTTAAACAGAACGCTTATTTTACTTAGTACAAATCATGCGCAAATTTTCAGCAAAAACACCTTTCTCAAACAACAAACTGCAGACAGACTAAACTAACAAATGATAATACGGAAAAAAATCTGATCAATTTAGCTTGCAGCTGGTGGCCAGATGGTTGGAGCGTGACGCTGTGCAGCTAATACCGTCGAAGCTAGCTGTGTGGCGTGGAAAAGATAAGCTGACGCTGCTGGTTAAATGTTTTTTGTGAATCTTGACGGCGCGTCACTACTTTCGCCCCACCGTCAACTGTGGGTGTGACGTAACTGGTAACTGGTGAGAGCCAGCCGGGTTGGCTGGCGACGAAAACACGGCAACGTTCGAATATGAATTCACAGCATCACATAAACTGTCAAGAATGACAATATGACGTTGTGCTGCTATCCTTGGCACTAGTCTTCTTTCATCTCTTGATCCGCATCCCGCCTGATAAACGGTTATCAAACTGCAGACAGACTAAACTGGAGCTCTGGAGCGCCATGGCGGCTGCAGTTTAAAGAGAAGTCAAGTGTTGGCTGAGTAGCCAATAACATGGTGGAGCGAACTCATGGCCTAGGGAGACAAGGGGGCGCATTACATGGCGAGATGTGGAGCAAAAAAAAAAAAAAAGGTTAAACGGAACGCTTGTTTTACTTAGACAATTCAAATCATGCGTGTCAGTACTTTCTCCCCACCGCCAACGGTGGGTGTGACGTAACTGGCAACTGGTGAGAGTCAGCCGGGCTGGCCGGCGAAAAAAACACGGCAAGTTCGAATATGAATTCACAGCATCACATAAAGTAAACTGTCAAGAATGACAAGATAACGTTGTGCTGCTATCCTTGGCACTAGTCTTCTTTCACCTCCTGATCCGCATCCTGGCGCCTGATCCACCAAAGGTTAACAATGAACAAGTCAACAGCGACCATCTGCCATCAGGCAGCAGACCACTGACGCTGGGTGATCCAAGTGTCCGACACAAACCGGCAAAAACACACCAGCAAATGAAAAAAAAAAAAAAAAAATGTCCGTAACTACATGAACTTTGCCTCAGCACTTCCATCCTTGGTTCTTCGGCCACTGCCAGTCTGTTACAATCACTTTGGTACAGAAAGAAAGAACTAACTCTCCAGCTAAACACCATTAGCACACAAATGCTGACGAGCAGTTAACCACACTTCCGTAGGTCAGCCGCCATTTTAGAGAGAGAGAGAGAGAGAGAGAGAGAGAGAGAGAGAGAGAGAGAGAGAGAGAGAGAGAACTCGAATTCGAACTTTATTTTACAAGGATTGTAGTTTCGGTTTAGCCAAAAACCCGTCTAACACCTGGTCCTTGCTAAGCTACTGCTGAGTAAATATAAAATTACAGGCATCATTTATATACACAGTTATAGGCATGAATGAGTGAGTGAAATTTTGTATATGAAAATTTCCACAAAAAACATGGCGACTTCACAACGCCAGATGCACACATGCATACAACACTCAGTTATACATTATGAGAATACGGAATACATCAAACTACATTAAAATAAACGTAATCTATGGCGAGTTACTATAAGTTATATCTTCGGGTGGATCTGTGCGTAGGTACCCCACTAGATGAGATGAAAGGTCTTTGTGCATGTTATGCCGAAAAATAAGAAATAAACTGAACAGGTATACTGACGAACAGGTACATCTGTGGACATGTAGAAATGTTGATGGGTAGACCTTAATGATTAATCTGAATGAAAGTATAACAATGAAAAGGTAGTGTCATGTACATCTATGTGTTCTGGAGCTGTACATGCCCATGCAGTTAGACGAAAGAGAAGCATGAAGATGATCAGGTAAATTTATTTTCGGGTAGGTCTGTGTGTATGTAGCCCAGTAGATGAGTTCAAAGGTAACTGTGCATGAAGCTATGCCGGAAAGGAAAAATTAAACTTAAACCGTATTGATGAACGGATATACGTGTGGACATGCAGAGCAATAGAAACATTGATGGGTAGTTCTTAGCGGCTAATCGGAATAGAAGTATGAAAATGAACAGGCACGGTCATGAACGGGTGCATCTATGGGCATGTAAAAGAATAGTAGTCAAGAAGCAGGTCTTTGTGGTAGCTAGGGTACCCTAATAGGAAAGCATTAATGTAAACAGATTTATTTTCGGGTAGGTATGCAAATGAGTACAGCATCAAAATGAACGGGTAGGTATGTTAAACGGGTACATGGTGGACATGCAGACTCCTAGCTGAGGGGACAAGTTGATCTTCGATCATGGCTAGCAAGAAGCAAAACATCAAGACGAACAGGTACATTTATTTGCGTGTATGCCTGTGGGTACGAAGACCATTAGATGAGGTGACAGGCAACTGCATGTTAAGCAGGAAGGGACAATGTAAATGAACATGTAGGTTGAAACCTTGTTTGCTTTTCCGTGTTAATCAATTATTCATTAATCTTGGCATTCCATCCGATCACGCGTATTTTCTCCACAAACAGTGCAACAAATCTGACGCTAGTTCTGACAGGCATGAGTGAACAACTGCTGGTGAGGCTGACAAAGCAGAACAGCTCCAGAGAAATGTAATCACCTATACGACGATACATTTTCTTTATGTGTCGTCGTACGGTGAGTACAATTTTCTGGAGCTGTTCTGCTAGTTATTTTTCTGGAGCTGTTTATCTAGTTAAACATTTTCTTTATGTGTCGTCGTACGGTGAGTACATTTTTCTGGAGCTGTTCTGCTAGTTATTTTTCTGGAGCTGTTTATCTAGTTAAACATTTTCTTTATGTGTCGTCGTACGGTGAGTACATTTCTCTGCAGCTGTTCTGCTAGTTCTGACGTAATTTATTCCTGGCATCACCATGCCCTTTCTAATTTAAAAAAAAAATCAATAAAAAAAATCACTGCTTTCTACTGTACACATTTCTCGATTTGTGTTTAGTTTCGTTGGCAAAATTTGCACACACCAAATAAGATTCTGTAAATATTTACTTGTACATCTCTTGACGGTCGGCATGTCTGTTTCAGCTATTTCCCCTTTATTTTCAGTCCTTTGCCCGCTTTGATAACTTGATCTCATATTTTATCATAGACTGTGTGCTTACCGGGGTTGTCTGATCGGTTTGAATCTAAAAAAGACCTACCCAAAACAGGCTATCGAGTGAAAGAGGTGCATAAAAAGCAGTAAAACGCACCATTCTGCGCATACAAAACATAATTCTGAGAGAGAGAGAGAGAGAGAGAGAGAGAGAGAGAGAGAGAGAGAGAGAGAGAGAGAGAGAGAGAGAGAAGTACTCTGTGAACATATCGTTCGAACAGAGAGAGAGAGAGAGAGAGAGAGAGAGAGAGAGAGAGAGAGAGAGAGAGAGAGAGAGAGAGAAGTACTCTGTGAACATATCGTTCGAACAGAGAGAGAGAGAGAGAGAGAGAGAGAGAGAGAGAGAGAGAGAGAGAGAGAGAGAGAGAGAGAAGTACTCTGTGAACATATCGTTCGAACAGAGAGAGAGAGAGAGAGAGAGAGAGAGAGAGAGAGAGAGAGAGAGAGAGAGAGAGAGAGAGAGAAGTACTCTGTGAACATATCGTTCGAACAGACATATACAAACAAAACAAAAAAAGCCTTGAGGCACATTTCTACGCTTGATTCAACTGATGTTTTTGTCGTCCGTTTGTTCTTTCAAAAAGTCGCAAAGATATGCAACTTTCGGAAAGTTGCAAACTTCTGCGATCGAGTGAACCCACTTTCATACTACACAAACACTGACACATCGAACAACAGAATACTTACACTTCTTGTTAAATCAAGTGCTTCAACCGGTTCAGCTCCTGGTACCCCGACTGGACCCTTGCACTGATCTGTAGAAACCTGATGACTCCAGTCACCTCCGGTGTCTTTATGCATATACATCCAAGGACCTCTCTCCAGCACAGGTGGTGTAGTCGAGGAGCTGTACACTTGAGTGGTTGTTCTCCCCAATATCTGCAATGGTCGACTGTCTCCCGGAAAGCCTGCCCATTTGTAAAGTGGGCTTAAAAAAATGGCTGCGCCGCAGAAGAAGGCTAAAATCAGGAGGCAACAACACTTGGGCTTAGCTAAGCAAATGAACGAGGTTTCTAAGTTACGTTGTGTCGAAACCATTGCCTATGTGGGTGCAAGCACCGATGACATCAACTGAAATGCTTCGCATTTGCCTCCTTTGCACTTAAATCTTCGCGCATGCACAACTGACTGGCGTAAGCGATATGCCCGAAGGAGGGGGGGGGGGACGTATCAGCTGGGTTGCTGGCCGAGCGCATAGCTGTGATTTCCCTGGTACTAGTAGTAGTGAAAACCTCGCATTTCACGGCGACAAGGTGGGCAGAAACGATCGCTGCCTCGTAACTACTGGTGAAATAAAAGCCAGGAATTCCGCGGAACCTCTGTTTATTTTACATTGCATTTTTGTAACCAGTATTATTCTGTCTGATAATGCTTTTGATATGAATATTGCCTGTCTGTTGCCCTCACTTTTGTTGTTGTTGTTGTTTTATGTTGTTGCTTTGTTGCTGTTGACTTTTTTTGTCCGTTTTGCTTGTTGCTTTATATGAAGTGAAGAAGTACCTGGCTTGACCTGAGAAATGTCGACAAGTTTAATGTGTAACACAATGGTCTTATGTATGCACTCTTTGATTATTTCGATCGACGCTCTTTCGGGGACACTCGATTTAACGATCATCCTCGTACTCTTTGCCGATCAAAGTAAACATGGTGCTTAACGTTCACAGAAACCATAAGGCTTATTAGGGACAGAGGTGGGGGGGGGGGGGGGGGGGAGGGAGATTATATACCTATCGCTACACTGTCACCACCAGAATGACTCCTGCATTAAGATGGGCAGCATTGAGAGCCATTTTAATGTTTCAGTAGGAAGTGATGGACAAAGTCACAGGACAGTGTCCACAAACCACAACCTTTTTGAAGAGAAAGGACAGCCGAAGCGGTATCAAACAGAGGTCCTTCCGCTTACCAGCCTAGGCCAAACGGGCTCACTTTTGTCGATTGGGGGAGTGATCGTTATCAAGGGCAGGTAGGGCCAGGCAATCGGCGCCCCCACGGCGCCATGCTACTTAACGACCATCCTCGTACCACCCGTTGCTTGGGGGAATGAGAGTCATCTGTGGGGCTGTGTACCCTTTTAGCTATTCTATTCATCACCCTTGTGGGGCCACCCGATCTAATGGTCATACCGGTATTTTACATTAACGCCTCGGAACCGACGACGAGAGAGTGTATAGTGGGCCGTATAGGTCAGGAGAAAGACGGAGAGAGAGAATTAAGCTCAGGCTCAACACAGAACAGAATTAAGCTATGGTTTGGTAGCGGTCGGGAAAGCAGGAGCGAAAGCTCGGCATAGAGTAGGGACATGATGGGAGCTGATTGGGAATTGTTTCTGGTTTCTGGTTTTCTTTGACTGAAAATTTTGGAACTGTTGATTGTTGGTTTTTGGCAGAAAGAAACGGAAGAAAAACTAGGCCATTTTTTGATGATCAGCCGTAACCTGTCTGTCTTATTTCTCGCTGCAGCCTCACAAATTGAACCGAAATGTCAAACTCTGCCCGATGTTTTAGCCATAATATAATTATATAGCCTCACTGATATTAATAATAATATGAAATTTATGTTGCGCGTTCGGCGAGTCG
>OY757555.1:1960925-1962472 GCA_963584105.1 Alviniconcha strummeri | reverse complement strand
CTCGAGCAGACTCACTGCGCTCGCATGTGATTCTACATGAGTGAATAGCTTTTTATAGCGCGTTTTTTAAATATCCACTGAAGAAAATTCTCCCGCCCCTCCTGCAGGGATTCGAACCCGCGACCTTTCAATCACGGGTCCGGCGCTCTAACCACTGAGCTATCCCCGTTGGATCTTCTAGGAAAGGAACTAACATTTTCAACACATTAAGCAGCCTCTGTAGGACCCCTTTCACAAAACTAGGTCGAGTGTGTAGAGCTAGCAGCCGAACAGGTCAGTCTACAGATAATACTCACGCAGCAGGTACAGAGCACAGGTTGCAACCAACACAGCAAGCAATAGTATCCGAGTTCTCAGTCCCCGGATGCATTTTGTTTCATGGCACCTGAAACTGATACAAGGCAGATTTGCATTACATTACACAGGGCTGTCGCTGATGGAGGTTTTGGGTGTTGATGTGTACCTGTATGTTATTTTTGGGGAAGTAAGGGTGCTTGTGTGTGCGAAGGCTCAATGGATCCAAGGTTGAGTGGAACTGGATCCAAGGGTCGATGGATTCATGGGTCGATGGATCCAACAGTGAAACCACACACACACACACACACACACACACACACACACACACACACACACACACACACACACACACACACACACACACACACACACACACACACACACAAACTCGCCACATACACTCTTTATCAGTTTCTGTGCTTTGGTTGTTTGTTTGTTTGTTGTTGTTTATTTGCTTGTTTTGAGAACCGGTCAAACAAAACAACAGCTGTTACGTCTGACCGATTGCTGGTTTTTGTTCTGGTGTATACTGATCTTAACCGGTAAAATACCGGAAATTACCAATTAAAGTGAACGCTGAATTGAACGTATTAATTACACACACTTACAAAATATAAATTAGTTGAAAATATGACATTGGTGACAACAACAGCAACAAAAATCTTTTAACTGTCATTGACACTGGTATGTTTAATTATCTCATAAAAAAGAAAAGAAAAAAGCAGAAAAAAAGAAAGAAAAAAAAGAGCTCTGATCAAAGTCACTCGTTTATTAGTCTTAGAAGCTCTGTTTCCTTAACTGTCTACCAGACTTTCAGATTCAGGTAGATCTGCTGACAGCGTGTTTTGTGTTGTTGTACTCAGGACAAAATATTATTGTGCTGCTACTTTCATATCTTGTTCTCGGTACCTGGCAATATGCTCAATACGAAGGGGGAAATGGTCCACGTCTAATCATAAGACTGAGAGAGAGAGAGAGAGAGAGAGAGAGAGAGAGAGAGAGAGAGAGAGAGAGAGAGAGAGAGAGAGAGAGAGAGAGAGAGAGAGAGAGATCCATTATTATTATTATTAGATCTTGTTCAGCTAGTGTTGCTCATCTTTATTTTATCTTTATTCATTCGATATTTCAGACTTCACACACACACACACACACACACACACACACACACACACACACACACACACACACACACACACACACACACACACACAAACTTAGACCAACATATGGGTTCAAAAATAAAATCGGGA
>OY757555.1:1953425-1955925 GCA_963584105.1 Alviniconcha strummeri | reverse complement strand
ATATGACACGCTCAGGACTAGACTGCGCGTTGCTTTTTTCGACAGACGCGCTTTGCTCTGTCAGTCAGTCTCTTAATATTCTTCCTGTTTGGTGTCTGTTTCCCCCAGTCTATGGTCAGCCAAAAAAGACTCTTTTAGCTCTGTTTTCCTCCAGTCTATGGTAAGCTAAAAAGGACAGTTTCTCTCTTAACCGTTTGCTGGAACAAAATAATAGGGCAACGATTCCGCCAAGCACCAGGCATAGCTGACCCCTCAGAAGATAAGTGAATTAGCTCTCAGTCTCATTGTTGACAGTTGTTTCTCTTTTTTTCTTTCTTTTTCCCCCACCGTTTAATTGTTGTTTAAGTATCGTTTTGTAACTTGATAAAGGGGATTAAGCCAAAAATTCGCATGTTGTGTTTTGTCCTAATAAACAGCGGTATTTTGAACCTTTTAATGTGCTTGGCTCTGACAAGAGAGTTTTTACATTTTGGTTTGACACAGAGAAAGCATTATTCCAGGTAATTTTGGGTTTGCTATAACTAAGTATTAGCATATGCATGATTGAGAGAAAGGGGGCGTATGTATGAGAGTGTGTATGTGCGTGTCGTTCCTGATTTGAGATATGTTCTTCGTTCTGTGATCGAGCGACAGCTTTAATTTCCCACTGGGATTAATAAAGTATATTGTTAGTGTTAACAGCGCAGCGGTTTAATTTGGAAACCCTCAGCTTTCACAAAACTAGGTCGCACATTCGCTACGTCACAAACATTGGTGTGTGTTTCATTCTCTCTCTCTCTCTCTCTCTCTCTCTCCCTCTCTCTCTCTCTCTCTCTGTCTCTCTCTCTCTCTGTCTCTCTCTGTCTCTCTCTCTCTCTCTGTCTCTCTCTGTGTCTCTGTCTCTGTCTCTCTCTGTCTCTCTCTCTCCTTTCAGTACTTTCTTTCTTTCGTTTTGTTTGTTTGTTTGTTTGTTTGTTTGTTTGTTTGTTTGTTTGTTTGTTTGTTGTTGCTGCTGTTTGTGCTCGCCCTGATATAATCGTATTGGCTGACTGGGCGTGAAACACCAAGTCACTGACTTACTTGCTGTTTGTTTGTTTCGTTTGCTTTTGTTGTTGCTTTTATGTGCTTTTTATGTGAGAGTTGACACTATCATTTTCCGTAATGGAATGAGTACATTATTCAGAATCTAAGGGCCACGCGTTACATCCATTTAAAAGCTAGCAGCAGCAGTCGGAGAAATATTTTCTTGCCCTAAGCGTTGCTCAAAGAACAGCTAGGTCATTTAGTGCAGGTGCCTTTGTGTCGACAATAGTCTAGCCTGTCCCCAGAAAAGGACAGAATCTAGTCATTTTTACCTAGACGACACATTAGATGCCTTCAAAATTGAGTTAAAAGCTTACCTCTACAATAAAACAATACCACAACAAATGATTTCAATTTTCTTCTTACTTGCCTCCCTCCCCCCAGCCCCCACCCAATTACCCTTACTCACTCCTCGTCATATGTGTGTGTGTGTGTGTGTGTGTGTGTGTGTGTATGGCTACAGAAACAACTGCTATTCTTCTTCTTCTTCTTCTTACTATTATTATTATTATTTTATTGCTATTATTATTATTATTTCTGTACTATTTACTCAAGGCCTGGGTACATGACTGCGGATATGGAAATGAATACCCATGCTGCTGAACATTAATATTCAGAGCTGCTGAATCCCGTCACGTAAGCCTAAGCTGCGCTTATGTCGCCATACTAGCTCGAACTTTAGGGCTATTCATAAGGTTCCTGGCTACATGATATTGAATAAAGAAGTGCCTTTGAGTCGACCGAACGCGTCTTCCGGTTTTGTGAGCCACCCATCCATGAAAACAACCCAGCGAGAACACGATATAATTATGTGTTATAGGTAGGTAACGCTCAAATAAGCGTATTGCTTTTATGTTTCCTGTACCTGTTGTTTGTTGAGTTTATGAGTACGACGCACGGATACATTTTCAAATAAGCATATTGCCCTAGCATGCACGAATAAGTTTCCAACTGACGATATTGTTTTTGTTTTTCCTGTACTTGTTGCCGAGTTTATTAGTACGACGCACGGATACATTTTCAAATTACCATATTGCCCTAGCATGCATGAATAAGTTTCCAACTAAGCATATATTTTGGTACTAATACAATTTCCAACTAAGCTTATTGTTTTTTGTTTTTCCTGTACCTGTTGTTTGTTGAGTTTATGAGTACGACGCACGGATACATTTTCAAATAAGCATATTGCCCTAGCATGCACGAATAAATTTTCAACTAAGTGTAATGGTGTGGAGTGGTCAAAGGACAGGACACAGGCAGCGGAGTCAACAAAGTGGAGACCACAGCAGGCGTATGGCAGCAATCAGGTTTTACTTGCTCAGCCGCAGACAATTTTCAGCACACCCAAAATCCTCACGCTCACGCATAGATAAGAGAACGGCGCGGGCCACAGAGAACACACGCTATCGCTACAGTAAAATCGCCCCTCTGGACCACA
>OY757555.1:1935925-1948425 GCA_963584105.1 Alviniconcha strummeri | reverse complement strand
AATTATATGTATTATGTTTGTGAATGTAAAGCGCAGTGAGTTTGGGTACACCAGAGAATAGCGCTATACAAATGTATTATTATTATTATCGCAACAGCACGTAAAAGATCCCGGTCATTCTACCCAAAGTGCAGGTGGCAGGTTAAATGTTAACATACATGCACCCTACTTATATATGGCTTCGAATAAAGTGACTCTGTAAACTGGTGCATGGGTATATGGGGTACACAGAACGTGCGTCGAGATGGCATCAGTTTTACGTGGCACCAGCCATGCAACAAGGAAACAGCACTGGAACCACTTCTGTGGATATTCAAAACTCGCTATGTAAGGCTGGTGTCGCTCAATCATTTCTGCCACTCAGCAGAGACCACAACGCAGTGGGTCAGAAAAGGCGGTGCTAGACAATTCAGCGAAGCTGGTTTGCACGAGCGAATGCCCTTCGCAATTTTTCGCGCAAGAAGTCGCGAAAGATCACATATGCCACTTCCAGGCCGATTTCTGAGTAGGTGCATGTTTTGGTTCACGCTGTGTATAACAATGGAAGTTGAACCTAGAAGGGCGAAGCATTACAGTGCCACTATTGTTGTGTTTGCAAGAATTACAGAGGAATGGTGATGGAGGGGGAGGGGGTGGGGGGAGTCTGCATCGTTTCCCGGCTGACAAGATGATCGTGAATGCGTGGCCTCCTCTAGCACGAGCAACAAGTTCTTGCTGGTCGCCAGACACACTTTGACTACGGGCCTTCAAAAACGCATTTAAAGTTAGCCCTGTAAACTTCGTGAATTCACTGTCGCCGCC
This sequence comes from Alviniconcha strummeri, assembly GCA_963584105.1. NCBI lineage: Eukaryota > Metazoa > Mollusca > Gastropoda > Provannidae > Alviniconcha > Alviniconcha strummeri. The sequence continues at coordinate 1,947,624 of OY757555.1, read as the reverse complement.
TTCTATTGTGAAGAAAGTACACACCGGAAGTAAAAAACCCAAGGGACTTAAGCAAAGCCAGGTAACAGTCAAGGGAGTTAAGAACCCCGCCTGATCCGCCCAATAGGATAGCATGAGCAAAAATTTTTGCTTGTCGCCAGACACTCTCTGGCTACTGGCCTTCAAAAACACATTTTAAGTTGGCATTGTAAACTTCGCGAATTCACTGTGGCCGCCTTCCATTGTGAAGAAAGTACGCACCGGAAGTAAAAACAGCCAAGGGACTTAAGCGATGCCCTGGGTAACAGTCAAGGGAGTTAAGAACCCCGCCTGAACCACCCAATAGTTGCCATTGTGAAACACATAGGGCTCATCTCGAGATGAGGCACTCGACGAGTGTTCATAATTATGAATAACTAAAAAGAAGACAGTCAGCATTCAGACAGACAAGACAGGAAGGCAGGCAGATACGTCAATGCAGACATACTACTACTACTACTACTAATGTACATTTATCATGCGCTCATCAACGCCTTGAGCGCTCACATGATACATATTAACCTAAATACGATATTCTATACACATGTAGAGCACAGTCCTACCAAAACAATTTACATAAAGTATTATACCGAAAAGAGAGAGACACACACACACACACACACACACACACACACACACACACACACACACACACACACACACGACTGTAGCAGAAACAGGGTACTGATATTAGTTATTATGATTATCATACAAGACAAGAGAGATCAGACACAGCATCCCCACACGCACCTGCTGGTCGGTGCTCATGATCTTCATGTCCAAGAGCTTCCTAACTGCTCTCCGGTACTCGCTGCAGTAGACGAAGGCCACTTCCGGTGTCGCCAGAAACGAGGCGCCCCCTACCCACACCTTGTTCCAACGCACGATCTCCATAGGCGTCAGTCTCTGAAACTCGTTCACCATGCTGTACGCGACTTTCTTCCGGTCAAAGTCGTCCGGCGCAGTCAGGTGAATGGTCTGTGCCTTTTTCGCCTCGTCCCTGAACAGCCCGATGTCCAGCCAGGCGACGTAGCGACTCTGGTACAGCCGCTGCAAGACCGCCCTCTGAACCAGCTCGAACTTGGCGTGCATGGCACACGAGTACAGCGGGTTGATGGTGTTCGGCGGGTGCTTGGGGTACCCTGGCTGGGCGAACACCGCCCGGATTTCCTCGGCCAGCCGGAAAGCCCACAACTCGTCCCTGTTGAGAACGATGACGGTGGTTCGGGAGGCTGGGTAGCGGGCCCTGAGTTGCCGGAAGTACTGGGCAGTTTCTTCAGTGTCGGTGAAGACGACCAGAGGGTTGTCCAGCCAGCCGAACGACGCCATCCATCGCTTGTAGAGGTCCGGCGTGTATCGTCCTGTGGGGACAGAGTATATATTCACAGCTTCTCAGTATCGCCTGGCAGACGGACCTTTCTGTATATTATTTGTACATTTGGACATCGTTGACTATTTTTCATGTACTGCTCCTTTTGTTCGAAATTATAGCCTGCCACGTGATTAAATTAAACGTTCAGTCAACAACTGCGTTTAGAGTCGCCCCGAAGACCTTTCTGTTTAAAATCTGCTTCTGGTACCCCTGAAAATGTTCTTGAATTACTTCAGTTGACTGATGTGTGCATGTGTGGGGTGGAGGGCGGGTGGGTAGGGGAGGGATTTGTGACTTTGACCTTGAACGTCGCAAAAAGATATTTCTGAATGATACTCTGGCTGATGGTGATGAATCACCATACTAAGTTTGACCGATCAGAGATATTGTCCGGGAAAACATTCACTGAAGTTCAGAACCTTCACTGTGACCTTGACCTTGAATACAGCAAAGCAACCTTTTCACAAGACACTCCAGCTTATGAACATGCACTGTCAAACTAAGTTGGTCGCCACCCCCCCCCCCCCCAATAAAAAAAAATAAATAAAAAAAATAAGCAGTTCAGAACATATGAGAGAAATAGTCATATTTGATTGTATGAACATAAATTCAGTTACTGTGATCTTGACCGTGAAGATATAAACCCAATTTGTGCAATATGACGCTCTGGCTTATAATGATGTCTCACCATACTGAGTTTGGTTACAAATGGTTCAGCGATGCATAAGATATCATCCAAACTAACATTAACTGAAATATTTAACCTTGGCTGTGACATTGACCTTGAACACAGCAATCCAACATTTTCACTGGACACTTCTTTGCTTATAATGATCTTGTACACTCAAGTTGAGTTTGGTTGCAAAAGACTCACTGGTTTAGAACTAATAAAAGATAGTAGAAACTGTCATATTTTGATTATATAAGCCCACACTGTGACCTTGACCTTGAAGATAGAATCCCATTTTTTTCGCATGACATTCCGGCTCATGGTGGTGCACCACAATACCAAGTTTAGTTACAAAAAATTGAAAGCAAACACACAGCCGAGTGGGAACAAATATTTGTCACGAGCGGTACATCCCTGACCCCTGAAGACACCACAGTGCTTTCCCTTTTCTAGTAAAATAATACACCACACACAGCGCAAAAAGAGGTCAAACGTTGCTGCCGCAAGTCAGCTGATGTGGACTGGTACGTTAGGGTAGGTCGAAAGTCAATGGTACAAGCAGAAATAATTATTTTGTGTGCTCGCACGTTACACCATTGTAATTACAGACACCACGTCAACCACCGCTGAAGAAATGGCTGTAATTTATTTCGTATCTATTCTTTTGTCATCAAACAAGCATTAAAAATAAGACAAAATGAGATTATCTACCAAGCTGATGAAAAAAAGAAAGTTCTTTAGTGTCTGTTGTGAACAAGTCATTATATCGTGATACACACTCAGAAAACACCATCGTTAACGTGCGAGACGCTGATTATCTTTCCTTTGTTTGAGCTGTTAATAGCAAGCAACACACAATAAATACCATTTGTATGTAAGAACTCGCATCCTTCTTTCTCATGAAACCTGTCTTTATTCAATCATGAACGATTCCAAGGAAATATCATTCTGCGATCAGCTAACCTTCCCAAAGCCATGTCACAAATGGCGGCCATGAAAATCTCGCGATTTTTGCCCCCCAAGAAAAAAGGCTCACAGTGCAATAAATAATGACGCATTTACCCATTGTGGCATTTCTCTTATTTCTCCAAGCACATTACATCAAAAATATAGCGGTACTTTAAAAAGTTTCATGTTTTAGTTTAATTTTTGTTTCATCGGGAAGGCGGCACCCTCTTTCGTCCAGTTTTCAGGAGAATCCAGATAATGAATAACAACCCTCCCCCCGCCCCCCACACGCGCGCACACACGCACGCAGGCACGCGCGCGCGCGCGCGCACACACACACACACACACAAGCACCTTACACAAAGAAGTAGGCTAGACTACCTTCTTGTGTCTGAGGTGCTTGGTCTGGATATTACTAGTGCTGATATTATGCCTGGATATTTTTCTGATCATTCACTTGTTTGTATTGGTTTTAAAACTGGTATTGTTAAAAGGCACCGCCCCCTGTGGAAATTTAACAATTCACTTCTTCGAGACATGACATTTGTAAACCTGTTAAAACAGGTGATTTTGGATTTGAAGAAACAATATGCTGTTCCTGTGTATGATAGAAATAATATACATAAAATAGATGAGGAAGAGTTGTTTTTGACAATTAATGATCAGTTGTTTTTTGAAATGATCCTGTTAAAGATTAGAGGTAGTTGTATCTCTTATGCTTCCTTTAAAAAGAAGGAAGAGACAAGGTTAGAAAATGAAATTATGTCCATTATTAAACATCTGGAAGATAATCTTAATGAAAACAATGTACACCAGTTGGAAGAAAAAAGGCAGGAGTTGATAGAACTAAGAAAGAAGAAAGTAGATGGCATGATAGTGAGATCACGTGCAAAATGGATATATGAAGGTGAACAGAATTCAAAATATTTTTGTAATCTTGAAAAAAGACATTTTGTACAGAAGGCAATGTGTTTTATCCCAAAAGATGATGGTGACATTATTCATGACAGTAATTTAATTACCCAGGAAGTTAAGACCTTTTATGAGAATTTGTATGCATCACGTGAGAATAACATTGTACATTGTAATATTGATAATATAAATACTCCAACCTTATCACAAGAGGAGAGTGACAGTCTGGAAGGGCCTATTACTTTACAAGAAGCATTATCATCTATTAAGCAAATGAAAAATGACAAAAGTCCTGGTTCTGATGGCTTTACAGCCGAGTTTTTTAACTTCTTTTTCACAGACTTGGGTACATTTATGGTTCGCTCTATTAACTATGGGTTCTACAGTGGCCAAATGTCGGTCACGCAGAGACAAGGGGTTATTGTTTGTACACCCAAGGAAGGAAAAGATAAAAAATAAATAAAAAATAAATGAAAAACTGGAGACCCATCACTCTGCTGAATACTGTGTACAAAATTGCATCTTCATGTATTGCTGCTAGACTTAAGAGTGTTCTGCCAAAGTTAACTGGTGATGATCAGAAGGGTTTTTTGAAAGGCAGATATATAGGGGAAAATATTAGGTTATTGTAAAATACATTGTTGTATGCTAAGCAGCATCAGATACCTGGTCTTCTCCTAATGGTGGACTTTGAGAAGGCCTTTGACAGTGTGCCCTGGTCATTTATTGAAAAATCTTTGTGTAAGTTCAAGTTTGGAAAAGATATTACACGATGGATTTTGACATTTTACACCAACATTAATTCATGTGTGCATGTGAATGGACAATATTCCCAATGGTTTGACGTGAAAAGAGGTACAAGACAGGGTGATCCCCTGTCTCCTTATCTATTTCTTATTTGTGCAGAACTGTTAGCCTCAATGATACGTCAGAATGAAAACATACATGGTATAAACATCCTAGATGAAGAGATATTGTTGTCACAATTTGCAGATGATACAACCTTTTTCCTGGATGGTACAAGAGAATAATTTTGCTCATGTATGTGTGTCTTACAGCAGTTTGCTTCAATGTCTGGTCTAAACATTAATGTGGATAAAACTAAGGCTGTATGGATAGGATCACGAAGAAACTCAAAATTGAGATTTATGCCAGAAATTAACCTTGACTGGAACCCTGTAACATTCACGGTTCTAGGTGTTGTATTTTCCACAGATGTACATGAAATAGTTACAATCAATTTTGAAAACAAGCTCAATGAAATGAAGAAAGTGCTAAATGCCTGGTCTAGAAGAAATCTTACCCCCTTTGGGAGGATAACAGTAATAAAATCCTTAGTTATTTCCAAAATAACCCATCTCCTGATGAACCTCCCAGATCCTGGAGAGAGTTTTTTAAAAGAATTGAATAAGCTTTTGTATCATTTTCTTTGGAATGGTAAAAATGATAAAATAAGAAGATCTGGTGTGTGTCAAGCATATGAAGCTGGTGGTTTGAAAATGGTTGATATAAAATCATTTCTGGTTGCATTGAAAATCAGTTGGCTTAAACGTATTCTACATGATGATGGAAAACTTTCAAAAATCCCGCAAGCAATGTGTCCACTGATTCAGAATGTAAAACAAAGAGGTGGTGAATTTGCCAACATAATCATGCAAAGAGATAAAAACCCTTTTTGGTTTGATGTATTCAAACACTACAAAAAGATATCTGCCAAATGCACACCTGTAACCTTTGATGATTTTGTGTCAGAATGTCTACATTATAATGTTAATATATGCAGAGGAAAAAGGGTTGTATGTATTAGAAATTGGATGGACTGTGGCATTGTTTCCCTGGGACATCTTGTTGTTCCACATGGATACCTATCATATAATGAATTCAAGGCAAAATTTCCCAATGTTAGGACTGATTTTTTGTTGTATGAAGGGATACTGACCGCAGTCAAATGTTATCAAAGTAGATTGGGTTTGGCTGTAAAAGAGAATTTTGTTATTGGTGATGCATTTGTGTGGAGATTTTTGTATAAATCTAGTGTTAAAGATATTTATTCATGCCTTGTAAGGACTAGTGAGACACCAAAGTGCATAGAAAAATGGAGCAAAGTCCTTGCTGTTGAAATTGATACTAAGGCAGTCTTCGATAAAATGTTCAGGACTACACGTGAGAAATGTCCCATATGGTTCCAGTACAAATTGTTATATAATTTGCTACCCACTGGCCGCTTCTTATTCCAGCGACAGCTTGTAGATTCACCTGTCTGTGTCTTCTGCAAAGATGCTGAAGAAACTTTATTACACATGTTTTGGGATTGCCCAAAAATCCAGAACTACTGGTTTGATGTACAGGGATGGCTTCATACCAGCTTCACACATTGTACTGATATAATTTTTTCAAAAGAGCTTGTTATTCTTGGCAGTAAAGCGAATGTGGTCACTGACAGAATACTGGATTTGTGTATCCTTATAGCTAAATACAACATTTTTATTGCAAAGCTGCATGGTACCATCCCACACCTAAATGTTTTTACTCGTTTTTTGAAGAATATAGCTGTTTTGGAGAAATATTATTACACGTTAAATGGCAGATCAAACAAATTTCATGCCGACTGGATGCTGTACAGCTCACTCATTTCATGAGTAGCTCACTCCTTTCAGGAGTCCTTTGTTTTTACCCAGCCTTGCTATTTAGTATAAGTATTGCTAATTATGTATTAAGACTTTTGATAATACTTATTGACACACTTGCCAGATAGCATATAATTATATACATATGTGTACATCTCTCTCTCTCTCTCTCTCTCTCTCTCTCTCTCTCTCTCTCTCTCTCTCTCTCTCTCTTACCCCTCTGTCATTCCCCCTCTCTCTTCCTATCTTCCTCACCAGAATGTAAGATGAATTAAGGTATTAAGTTTTTGTTGCTGCTGTTTTTGTTTTCTTGTGTGTGTGTGTGTTTTGCCTTTGTCTTCTGTTTGGTATCTGTTCTAGTCTCTTGTAGCTTTACATGTTATACAATGCTTGTTATTTTGATACTACTGAGATTAGCTGCTTATATACTTAATACTATAATAGTCATTGTAGGGCATATGCATGTATGTATTATATAATATGTATTTATCTTGCCATTGTTACTTGTATGCTTAATGTGATGGAGATTAAATATTTAACAACAACAACAACAAAAAACGACTGACTGACTAACTAACTAACTAACTAACTAACTAACTAACTAACTAACTAACTAACCAGCTAACTAACTAACGTAAAACACTTTTCGATTGACAGCGTTTATTACACAAGAAAATCCATGAGCTAACTATATATATATATATATATATAGAGAGAGAGAGAGAGAGAGAGAGAGAGAGAGAGAGAGAGAGAGAGAGAGAGAGAGAGAGAGAGAGAGAGAGAGAGAGAGAGAGAGAGAGAGAGAGAGATTAAAGTCACCTTCTCTGCCACGTTTTTGAAGCTTCCCGAGGTTAAAGTAAGCTGTCACTACGCTGACTTCGGAAACGTTCGGAAGGTGGTTCGTGTAGTTCCGTATTTTCTCCAACACATCTTCTGCACTGGCGTTGGCAAAGTTCTGCAACGAATAATAAACGAGGTCATTAGGATGCACAGTGCACAGACGTACACCTTAAACGAGCTAGCTCGTGAACGAGCCGTTTCTGGGCCGCAGTAAGCCGGCTTGGCCTAGCGGTAATGTGTTAGGCTGGTAAGCAGAAGGACGGCGTCGGTTCGATTTCGCTTTGGCTCTCCTCTCTCTTGGTTTAAACAAAGTTTAGTTACATTCATGAAAATATGGACAATCAAAATCATTGTATGAGCATTAAACAAGCTAGGTTTATAGTCAATGCTCACAAACATAATTTACCAATTAATTAATTTTGCAACAACGCCGGGTATGTATGTTTATATTAAACAACATGAAAACAACAACAAAAATCAACCAAAAATCAAGAGAGAGAGAGAGAGAGAGAGAGAGAGAGAGAGAGAGAGGAGAGAGAGAGAGAGAGAGAGAGAGAGAGAGAGAGAGGGAGAGAGAGAGAGAGAGAGAGAGAGAGAGAGAGAGAGAGAGAGAGAGAGAGAGAGAGAGAGAGAGAGAATGCTCTTATGCGCTGCCAGTAATTATTTAATTGGGTTTGTCATTCCATGGCAAAACGACTGGACTGGGCAATGAAGTCTTGGACAGCTTTAAATATTAATGAGTTCATATTGTTTGATATGTCTCTCTTCAAAAGTTGTGGTCTGTGTATGACACTTTCTTGTGACTTTGTACTTCACAGTTAATGAAACACCAAAAACGGCTATCAGCGTTGCCCATCTTAACCTCTTCACTACCATGATATCCTTTGAAAACGACACATAAATGTGCGAAGTTTGAAACTGTGAGCTTTTTTTGTTTTCCTTTTCGCACTGGCTTGATGTGAAGTGATTTTCATCAAAGGCTTTTTCGCGCAGCGAAACGATGCTTGTGTGGGCGTAAGCTTGTATCTGTGTACGTCAGTTGCGTATTTCAGCGGGCAGCCAATGCACGGACTGCAGGAAACCTGCCAACTTCTATATTTAGCCTAACCCCAAGTACCATGAGTCATACGGGTGCACGCGCATCCGCGGGGCACGAGATTCAATCGTGTCTTTGTGTCTTACTTTCACTACGAGCGCTCCAGCAGAAAGGTCAGTGGGGAATTGCTCCTCGGCAAAAATTTTGAATTTTCGTTTTTCTCCATACTTACAACAAGACTACAATGTACCATACACTAGTATTGGGTCACTCTATTTGTACACGAATGCGGGATTACCTGCATCGTACGATACCCGCTTATGCCCAGATTTAAAGCTAAATAGAACAACTTCTGTGGAGATCTGCGGACGAGGTGGTTTGACAGTCACGCGGCTAATGGCGAACGGCGGCGCACTGTTGAACAGTATAATGTGCCTAGTTTCCAAGGAACCCGACATCATTTTCCTCCAGGTCGGCGGTAACGACTTCCCAAGGACAACGCGGAACCAGAGGGATGCCGATGCTTTTTCTTTGCAGCATCGAAAGTAGATGTGTTATAGGAACGGCATCATTCAGCCCGGAAATTGTACAGGCTGGGGCAGTGAAGGGGTTAATATACATGCAGGCGTCATTCTAGCGGTGATAGAATTGCGTTAAGCCCGTTCTTAACTGGGCGAATGTTTGTTCGCCGATCATGGTTCGGACAGTTCGAAGAATTTACTTGTTCTCAACTTGCTTGTAATGAGATGCAAGCTTCGGCCCAAACTTGCGGCAAACGCGCAGCAGACAGCATGATCGAAAATGTAGGCTAACGTCAAGTCAAGTCAAGTCAATATACTTTTATCATCCCTCACAGGGTAACTCAACTAACTACTATGTCATTCTGGGTCTCCGAGACAAGGCTGCGCCTCCCACAAGTCAACAAATAAACAAATTCCCTCCGAAGCGAGTGAAGAACGTAGCGACACCGTCATCCATTTTTTGCTGCTTTTTTTTTCTTCATCCACAGGAGAGCTCTGCTCTCAGCCATTCAGAGGCAATGTTCGTCGAACAGGGCGAATGTTCCCAGAACATGCTGAGCGAAGCTTTTTGGACCCCGAATATAGCTTCGACGAATACTTCCAGCTAGGTTCGCGAAGAAACGTTCGCCCAATTAAGAACCAACTAGGCGCGCGCGTGCGTGCGTGCGTGCGTGCGTGCGTGCGTGCGTGCGTGCGTGCGTGCGTGCGTGCGTGTGTGCCTTGTGTCAATTTAAGTGCTCTGGGCTCTTACGAAATGGGGCACCATAAATAATCATTTATTATTACTATTTGATAATTGGGAAAATGGAGCTGGGACAATAGCCCATACAGATATCATTAAAACGTAAAAATGACAAAAACGAAAACATGTTAAAGATTAGAGGTAGCTGTATCTCTTATGCTTCCTTTAAAAAGAAGGAAGAGACAAGGTTAGAAAATGAAATTATGTCCATTATTAAACATCTGGAAGATAATCTTAATGAAAACAATGTACACCAGCTAGAAGAAAAAAGGCAGGAGTTGATAGAACTAAGAAAGAAGAAAGTAGATGGCATGACAGTGAGATCACGTGCAAAATGGATTATGTAGGTGAACAGAATTCAAAATATTTTTGTAATCTTGGGGAGAAAAAAAAATGTACAGAAGGCAATGTGTTTTATTCAAAAAGACTATGGCGACATTATTTATGACAGTAATTTAATTACCCAGGAAGTTAAGACCTTTTATGAGAATGTGTATGCATCACGTGAGAATAACGTTACACATTGTAATACTGATAATATAAATACTCCAACCGATTCACAAGAGGAGAGTGACAGTCTGGAAGGGCCTATCACTTTACAAGAAGCATTGTCATCTATTAAGCAAATGGGTCTGATGTCTTTACAGCCGAGTTTTTTTAATTCTTTTTCACAGACTTGGGTACATTTATGGTTCGCTCTATTAACTATGGGTTCTACCGTGGCCAAATGTCGGTCACACAAAGACAAGGGGTTATTGTTTGAATACCCAAGGAAGGAAAAGATAAACATTTTTTTGAAAACTGGAGACCCATCACTCTGCTGAATACTGTGTACACAATTGCATCTTCATGTATTGCTGCTAGACTTAAGACTGTTCTGCCAAAGTTAACTGGTGATGATCAGAAGGGTTTTTTGAAAGGCAGATATATAGGGAAAATGTTAGGTTATTGTATGATATATTGTTGTATGCTAAGCAACATCAAATACCTAGTCTTCTTCTAATGGTGGACTTTGAGAAGGCCTTTGACAGTGTGCCCTGGTCATTTATTGAAAAATCTTTGCGTAAGTACAAGTTTGGAAAAGATATTACACGATGGATTTTGACATTTTACACCAACATTAATTCATCTGTGCATGCGAATGGACAATATCCTCAATGGTTTGACGTGAAAAGAGGTACGAGACAGGGTGATCCGCTGTCTCCTTATTTATTTTTTATTTGTGCAGAACTGTTAGCCTCAATGATACGTCAAAATAAAAACATACACGGTATAAACATTCTAGATGAAGAGATATTGTTGTCACAATTTGCAAACGATACAACCTTTTTCCTGGATGGTACAAGAGAATCATTTTGCTCATGTATGTGTGTCTTACAGCAGTTTGCTTCAGTGTCTGGTCTAAACACTAATGTTGATAAAACTAAGGCTGTATGGGTAGGATCACGAAGAAATTCAAAATTGAGATTTATGCCAGAAATTAACCTTGACTGGAACCCTGTAACATTCACGATTCTAGGTGTTGTATTCTCCACAGATGTACTTCAAATAGTTACAATCAATTTTGAAAACAAGCTCAATAAAATGAAGAAAGTGCTAAATGCTTGGTCTACAAGAAATCTTACCCCCTTTGGGAGGATAACAGTAATAAAATCCTTAATTATTTCCAAAATAACCCACCTCCCGATGAACCTCCCAGATCCTGGATATATTTTTATGAAGGAACTGAATAAGCTTTTGTATAATTTTCTTTGGAATAGTGAAAATGATAAAATAAGAAGATCTGGTGTGTGTCAAGCATATGAAGCTGGTGGTTTGAAAATGGTGGATATAAAATCATGTCTGGTTGCATTAAGAATCAGTTGGCTTAAACGTATTCTACATGATGATGGAAACGTTTAAAAATCCTACAAGCAATGTGTCCATTGATTCAGAATGTAAAACAACGAGGTGGTGAATTTGCCAACATAATCATGCAATTGTTAAAAACCTTTTTTGGTTTGATGTATTCAA
>OY757555.1:1902725-1925725 GCA_963584105.1 Alviniconcha strummeri | reverse complement strand
GTTCGATCTTATACATCAACTCACAATGAAGAACTGAATTCTACAAAATTTATTGAGATATGTGCAGTTCAGTTCTTCGTTGTGCGTTAATGTATAAGACTGAACGACAGCTTTAATTTCCCGCTGGGATGAATAAAGTATATTGTTATTGTTACCATCCGTGCACAGTACATTTTCTATTCTCTGAGAAGGCCTGTTCCTGTACCTTTGGAATACCCACAAACAAGGCCTTTAAATTGTGTTTGAAAGGTACAAAAAAATCGCACTCTTATCTGAATAGTTTCGTTGATCCTGATGTCGTCAAACAGAGGTGTAGAAAATGTTTTAAAATGTTGTCCATGGATCATATCCCCAAGCGACCGAGGGTGCAGGGCTCTCGTGCGGCCGGTTCAAGGAGGTACACCCACACACTCATACATAACCACGCACGCACGCACAGACACACACAGACACACACAGACACACACACACACACACACACACACACACACACACACACACACACACACACACACACACACACACACACAGAGCTTATTAGGGACAAGGAAGCCCAGGACGGCCACCTCGACTTTCAGTTTCACACAGCTCATTAGCTCTGACCTAACCGCTCAGAATTCCTAGCGTCGTGACTAACGTAATTGCACCACAGAATCAGTTGTTTACATCTATGATCTCTCTCCCCCCCCCCCCTCTCTTCGTAAAGTAAACATGATGTTTAACGTCAACAGAAACCCTAAGGCCTATAGTAAAAACGGGGAGAAGGGGAGGGGGGTGTTATGTGGTGGGGGAAGAGTATATATATATATATACTCTTCCCCCACCATATATATCGCTACACTGTCACCACCAGAATGACTCCTGCATTAGATGGGCAGCGATGAGAGCCATTTTAATGTTTCATTGTGAAGACAAAGTTACAAGACAGTGTCCACAAACCACAGCCGTTTTTGAGAGCCGAAGCGAAATCGAGCCGCGGCCCTTCTGCTACGCCTTACTGCTAGGCCAAACCGTCTCTCTCTCTCTCTCTCTCTCTCTCTCTCTCTCTCTCTCTCTCTCTCTCTCTCTCTCTCTCTCTCTCTGGTTCCCTCTCCCCGAAACTAGTAAAAGCAGGGTAACGGGTCTGAGGCCCCCTTTGCCAGTGGCGTAACCACGCGCCTGTCAAAACGCCAGTAAGTGCGTGATAAGGGCAGTTCATAAAACTGGGTCTTGGGTGCCGCTCTTGCATGCTACTTGTAAACAAATTGTAACCTCTGAAGCTGTCGGTGTGCTCTCGGCGCACAAAGAGAGTTTGGGGACCAGCCAAGTGAATCACTGAACTTGGCCGGCAGTTGCGCGAGCTAGGTAGGAACGTACACGTGGTGAGTTGGCATGGGTTAGGGGGATGGGGGGGGGGGGGGGGGGGGGGGCACTGGCTTTTTTTGTTTTTGTTTTTGTTTGTTTGTTTGTTGTTGCACAGCATTGGTTTCATGCTATTCATAGCCAAAGTCCGAGCCGAACCTTGGGCCAGGACACCCGAGACTTAGGCTAGCGATTTCGCGCGGGACTATACTGCCTGTTTTTATTGTCGACAGGTTAGCGCTTTCACGACTAGTGACCTCTTCGAGATCGCTTGGATGTTGCAGAAGTAAAACATGACGAATCACATCCAGAATCTGGGCCTGCCATGCATGCTTACCGATCATTAAACGTGGGAAGTACGTCGCAAGGAAATGAACAAAGCTTTTCAGTGCGCATGCCCTGATGGGATAGCCCCGTCTAAAATTAGCACGTAGTGAAACGGGAGCTGACGTTTTATTTTTGCTCTCAGCGCAAAGTCAGCCACTTTTGTCTCGGCATCTGTCAGGAGGGTACGTTAGTGTAGGTAGTCGAAGTCGCTTCGACAGGCCACACCGGCTCTCAACCAAAGAGCGGGCAAGGGTCTAATTATGATGACGTGACGTCACCTCGCGTGAACAGCCCATCTGTCACAGCAAAGTCCACTTCATGGGAAAGTGTCAAGTGGGCTGGCAGCCAACTAAGGGCCTGTGGAACTCTTTAAAGTGATGACCAGGGTCCCCTCAGCTTTTCAGGACACGATTGGTGCTGGAGCCTTAACGGGACAGGGTATGTGTCTACGTGTGTGTGTGTGTGTGTGTGTGTGTGTGTGTGTGTGTGTGTGTGTGTGTGTGTGTGTGTGTACACCTTAAGTGGAGGAATGATGTCGAATACCAGTGATTGGAGTTTAAATCCTCTCCTCATTTTCCCTGCTGTAGGGTACTGCCGACGCAGACACCGATGCTAGGAGCCCAGCCCCAGAAGTTCTCTCTCTCTCTCTCTCTCTCTCTCTCTCTCTCTCTCTCTCTCTATATATATATATATATATATATATATATGAAACGTTGTAACAAAAAATAATAATATAAAAATCAAGAAATGTGTGTAAGAAATGTGTGTAAGTTTAGTTCTAAGTCCAGTGTGCAATACAAGTAGCAAGGCTGACAGTGGAGTAGCCTCCTACTTAAAAATATAAATATTGACGGAGTTTTTGTTGTGCGGTAGAAGGATCAAAGCTGGTCGCGGTCACAAATGACAATTTGCAAAAGAAGTTAGACCATAATTATTGTCTACATCACCATTGAGAGTACCTGGGGAAAATAATAATGACGAAAACTTGTTAGGCGCATAGTATGCCATGAACACCAGTACGCACTATACAATCGAACAGTTTGACCCCCCACCCCTCCCGCCCCCACAAAAAAGAAGAAAAAAGAAGAAGAAAAGAAACAGTCAAGGTCAGTCCACGTTTACCTTCAACCCCATCAAACCATAGCAGTCTTCCATCAAACGTGTTACATCTGCAGGGCATCCACAACACATGCTCAAAGCACAAGATTATTCAATACCTACGTAATCATGTTTGACACAGCTGACACCTATGGCCTTGTAATCTACCCAAAAGACAGAATAAATTCATTTTAATCATTATCTGAAGCGGGGATAATAAAACACAACACAACACAGCGCGCGAGTGCATTCACGTACATCGACACACATCGAGGGAAGAGGAAAGATGTATTACAATGCTGCTGGAAAAGAGTGACAAACCGTGCACGGAATGAATTTTTCGGTACGTTTTATAACGCGGCGACAAAACATGCCGGTGTGACAAAACGTGCAGGCAGAACTTCGCAATATGACACGGGGTGACAAAACACAGGAAAAAGGCCCATCTTTAACATTCTTGGCGCCAGTTCGGCTCGGTGGTGCACGAGAGGCATACCGAAAGTGTTCTCGCATTCGTGGCCGTAGTAATCGGTAAACTTCTTTTTTCTCTCCCCAATACATACCTTTATGTTTCGCAAACTGCAAAGTATGGTAGATTGTGAAAAGAGGACTGTTATAATTGGCTTTTGACACCCAGTCGCCATAATGGTTATATTAGGGCAATTTGTTTCGTTGACTTATTTCAATTTTCCATCACGGACTGCAAAAAGCAACATAAAAGTGAAAATTGTGGGCAATGATGTCTAAGATGGAAATCAGTTTTATAATATTGTAACATATCATGAACACGGAGAATCATAACCAGTAACAAGGAACACAAACATGTAATATAAACAGTAAAAAGCAATAACGGTACATGCTGTGATCAGCAAAATGTAGTTTGATCAGTGAAGTGTGATATAAACGGCGAAAAGTAACATGAACAATAGGCATAGCCGCTCTAAGACGTGAACTGCTTCATGTACAGCGATCCAGCATTTTCATTGTCTTTATGATTTTGTCCCCTTTGGTGTCAGATGAATACAGACAAAGAAAGAAAATCCTTATCTATCGTTAAAAGACCCTCCTCTGGCTTCAGAGAATGTGGACGACAATTTTTAACATCTTTCTCACACCGATCATAAATGCCCATATTTTGTATCTGATCACTTAATTCTTCACATTGCATCTTTTTCTTGGCGGCCCCCCTCCTTCCTACCCAACTCTTGTTGCTGGTGGTGGTGGTGGTGATGTTAGACTTATTAAACGCCGAGGTACTGGAGGGAACCGAACTCAAAGAAGTGGGGGGAAGGGAAACTATACTAACGCAACACAGTCACCATCAGAATGATTCCGCATTAACAGCGGTGTAAGCCATCTTCCATTAATTGTGAGGGGCAAAGTCACAAGGCAACGTTTTATTGACTAACACCGACAACCTCATCCTTTTCCCTTTCACCTTGCATTTATAGCCTACACTGCTTATTTGAATGTTAACAGTTCAGTTCAATATTGCTTTACAGCCACATAAACCACAGGGCTTAATAGGGTCGGGGAGCCCAGGACGGCCACCTCGACTTTCACACAACTCCTGAGCTTTGAAGAGGTGTTACAAGTAAACATGGTGCTTAATGTCCACAAAAACCACAAGGCTTATTAGGGACGGGGAAGGGGTGTTAAAGTAAACATCGTGCTTAGCGTCAACAGAAACCACAAGGCTTATTAGGGACTGAAGGGTGTTAACAAAACATTCTCATTTTATATCTCTCGTTTCAGTATGCTGTATTGCTTCTGAGCATTCTAGTTCAGCAAAGTGCCACCGCTTCGCAAGAGAGGAGACGGGAGAAAGCCTTGGCGGGTAGATTAAAGGCTACTCAAAACGGGATTAGGTGGATAGGGGTCAGTTATCAAAGCGGCAGGCCCTCACCCCTGCAAAACCTCTTGTCATAAAGGTAACAAGTGGATTCCAATAACGACAGCAGTCTCTGATGTACCGCATGTCGGAGAGAGAGAGAGAGAGAGAGAGAGAGAGAGAGAGAGAGAGAGAGAGAGAGAGAGAGAGAGAGAGAGAGAGAGAGAGAAAGCCAATGTTCTCGCAGCTTTCCCTAGTTGAACACTCGGGGGTCACCCGGTATATCTGTGCAACTGTACATTGACAAATTGTGTTGTCCTTAATATGCTTTTTAGCACCTGAGGACATTCAACAAAATGTATGGTATGACACATTTTGTGCATTGCGTAGAGAGAGGATTATCTGTGACTGCGATTTTGATTACCTTGCCACATGGGCAGCCACATGCAAAAATGGCCAATGATTAATTTTTACGCGATAAGCCCGTACTAGACAGACTCAGGAAAACCTGAGCAGAAGAGGCATGCATGCTATTTACTGCTGTAAGTAGGCCAAGCAGCCAGTGATTTTGTCTAGTTCAAACCCCAAAACACAGTTGTCTGAAGTCCGTTCCGAAGCATGAGTGGAAAAGATCAAGTCACACTCAGTGAATCTTAGTTTTCCGAAGGGGAGTAACTGCTCTGTCTTCTCAAATTTTATTCTTCTGTTTCCTCTGTTTTTGTTTCCCCTCGGGGCACGAGACCTTTTCAGTACCCAACGGACACCTTTTCCCTATCTTTGGGGCGGAGCTTAAACGGTACCTTTCTTGCAACTCCTGTGTACCTACACAGAGGTGCACCTTTACTATGCCGTGTGGGTGTGGCCAAAATTAATAAGTAGCAACTCCTAGACACTCCCTGTGCACCTAAAACAAGTTGCAACTATTTTTCCTCTGGGATCATTCGTTACTGCGTATGTCTTATGCTCAGAAAACGGTCAGGTTACGCCATAGGTCGCAGAAAACGTTCAACTTCACGATCCTTCTTCCAACCACTGCCATAATTGGTTATGACATAAGTCTCCGGAAACACTCGGGTTTACGATAGCCTTCCTTTGGCCACTGCTATAATTGAATGATTGATTGATGATCGCTTACATAGCGCCATTCTCCGCTCTCTTGAGTAGACTCACTGCGCCCGCATGTGGTGCTACATGAGTGACTAGCTTTTTATAGCGCGTTTTGGAATATCCACCGAAGTGGTGTACTTACAGCGCTGGTATGGCTGGTGCCACATGAAACTGCAGCCGTCTCGGCGCAAGTTCTGTGTACACCATACAACCATGCACCATGTCACTTCATGCAAAGCCACATACATAAGGTGTATGCGTGTTTAACTGTAACCTGCCACCTGCACTTTTGGCAGAATGACCGGGATCTTTTACGTGCTACTGCGGTAACACGGGGGTGGAACGGATACCGAAAGAAGAGTCAGCACCGATAGTCGACCCTGGAGAAGAAAATTCTCCCGCCGCTCCTGCAGGGATTCGAACCCGCGACCTTTCAGTCACGAGTCCGGCGCTCTAACCACTGAGCTATCCCCGCCCCCCATAATTGGTTATGACATAAGTCTCCGGAAACACTCGGGTTTACGATATCCTTCCTTTGTGTGTGTGTGTGTGTGTGTGTGTGTGTGTGTGTGTGTGTGTGTGTGTGTGTGTGTGTGTGATATTGTTTTAATTGCTATGTGTGATACTTTAATTAATTTGTTTTACAAGTATGTGATCTTAACTTCATTACTTTTTTTATGATGAAATCACAATTGTTCTATATTTATAGCTATACTATGGTTAAAGTAAGACTCTTTTGTTGGTGGTGTTGTGTTTGTTGTATTGTTCTCTAAACTTTATGTATTTTTTTATTTATGTTTTACGAGCCAGCCATGATCACAACAAAATTGCCCCTTGTGGGATGATTAAAGTTTTTTAATTGAATTGAATTTGAATTGAACTGAATTGAATTTGAATTGAATTGAATTGAATTGAGTAACGGACAACTCAAAGTGCTTCAGGCGTTGCTTTAATAACGGCACACATTGATGACGCAATCACAGACAAGGCCAATTTTTTTTGACTCGAGACGGGAAATCATAAGCTGCAAAGACTCTGCTAGAACAAGATAAATCATTTTCTTTCATTTTTCATAGTTTTTAACCGTTTATCTGTTGTTTAAGTGTCGTTATATGGCTTGATAAAGGGATTTGCCCGAAAATTTGCATACCGTATGTCCGTGTTAAAATAAATAAGCGTTTGTTTGAAGTTTTTTGTGTTTGGATCGAGATGGAACTCATTATTTATCCGGGGCGGGCGTGCCTCGTGTTCACGTACGTGCTTGGACGCCATGCTGCCTTCACATTTTTTTTTTTTTTTTTTTTTTTCTTTTTTTTTCAATATATATAATACTCAAACTCCTAGAAATGTGAGTGAATGAGTGTGTGTGTTTGCTGGACCCATTTATTTTCATTTTTTCCTCTAGCTTTTGTTTTGGTTAATGATCTTTTCTCTGGTTTCTCGTTGTTTTTGTTTTGGAAATGCGTACGATTTTGTTTTTGTTTTTGTTGCTGTTTGTTTCTTTTTATTATATGCACTTGCGTTTTGTTTACTGCTGTGTCTTACCAGATGTTCTTTCATTGGTGTTTTTTCATGTACCCCCACTGGGGTTTCTGAAATAAACGGACTTGACTTGATAGCCTTCCTCCATCCAGTGCCATGATTGGTTACGTCCTAGTCTCCGAACACTGTCAGGTTTACGATAGCTTTCCTTTAACCACTGCCATAATTGATTACGCCATAGTCTCCGAACACTGTCAGGTTTACGATAGCCTTCCTCTAACCACTGCCATAATTGATTACACTGAGAGAAATTGTACATGATGGCGCTCCACTGTACATGGTCACGGATGGCGACACGGTCTGGTGATGATGAAGTGATGTTTAATGTCCTCGGATGTTGGCTGACATGTTAGGGACAAGCTGAGACCAATGCCGATCGAAGCATGGTTCAATAAATCTTCACGTCCATGGTAGCCAGAAGGCTCCTTAGGACGGACAGCCCAGGACGGCCACCTCGACTCTCACACAGCTCCTGAACTTATTAAGTTTTATTCTAATTAAGTGGGTGAATCTGTATGATATTTACTCACTTCTTTTTTAATGTACTTTTCATTATCTGCCAAAGGCAGACAACTGAATTTCCTTTTCAAGAATTAATAACTGAATATCCTTTTTAAGGATTAATAAAGTATTATTATGTTGTGTTGTATTAAGCCATAAGTCTCCCAAAACTGTCATCTACCTGGCGGCAGTTTTTCTTTGGTGCTCAAACACACACCGTCTATCCGTGTTCCGAAGTTTTCAGCCTGAGCTTCCCGTTTCAGCGAGGCCCAGCCGGAGCAGGCAGAAGCAAAACATCGATCCAGGTAAACTACACCGATTTACTGCAAATGTACGTATTGCACCTCTAACAGATCATCATGGTTGGAACGGAGAAGTTTTCCCGTGTCCTGTGGTGTAAAATTCTTGACATTTCGTTTCTTGTACACATCACAATCGACATTCTCATTTTTTATTTCGGCCGTTTTGCAGGCAAAATGACACTTTCTTCAAAAACGACAGGAAAATGCAGTCACTTGATGCATTTTGGTTACTTTCACTCTGCTATTAAATATCTAATGCGTAATATGATGAACTATCACTGTCTAAGAGTATTTATAAGTCGCGTTAAATGGATAGGAAAACACTCGCCCAGTTTTTCTATGTTCCGAACCAGAGTGCATGGCTGTTCCGATGCTGAGCTGTGCCGTGTTCCGATCCAGAGCACAGTCGGGGCGATTTTTCTTCTAGGCAATTAGTATAAGTCATGCCAGACAGGTTGTTAACGAAGTCTGAAGATTCAGTTTTACAGATGGAGTCGAATAACGTCAATCTTATCGAACTACTTCGTCAGTTTTCGCCAAGCGGAGATATTTCACCTCGTCGAAACAAAGTAATATCCTCGTGTCATGTTGATCAAAATCTGAATAACAAATAACGGACTTTGCAACAAATTCCCACTATGAACATAAACTATACAAAAATGCAATCCTTTTGAGCGTTTGTGTCGTGATTAGCGAATTAACTGATAATAACAAGAGGGTCGGACGTGTGTTCTTTTTTGTTCTTTAATTATTATTTTTTATTTAATTATAATTATATCTAAATTTTAGCATACTTTACAAAACAAATAATCACAATTAGTTCACCTCTTCAAGAGGATTAGATTTCGGCAAATAAGTCTCTTTCTCTCTGTCTGTCTCTGTGTCTCTGTCTGTATGTCTGTCTGTCTCTGAGCACCCCCCACCCCCACCCCTCAGTTATATATGTATTCATTTTGCATAGTTATATCACAAGTTTGAGTTAGTTGTTCTTGCACTGTCAGTCCCCAAACAGCCCAGCAGAGACGCGCGTGGAGTGTGACAGCATTTCAAGAGAGATGATGTAACATTTGTTAGTGAAACTATCTACTAATGGGAGCTAATTATGTTCTCCCTCCCCTATGTACATCATTATTAAACCCACAGCTCTCTCTCTCCGACTGCTGTGACGTCGGCGCCACCACCATCTCTACCTGCGACTGCGGTGACATCGACGCCGCCACCAGCGGCACCACCAACTCTACCTCGACGCCACCACCACTAGCTGTCCCTCCGACTGCTGTGACGTCGGAGCCACCACCACCAGCTCTACCTGCGACTGCGGTGTTGTCGACGTCGAAGCCACCACCACCAGCTCTACCAGCGACTGCGGTGATGTCGGCGTCGTCAACGCCACTACCAGCATCACCACAACCATCAGCTGTCTCTCCGACTGCGGGGACGGCGACGCCACCACCAGCTCTACCTGCGGCTGTTGTGACGTCGACGTCGACGCCACCACCACCACCACCACCAGCTCTCCCTCCGACTGCGTTGATGTCGGCGTCCACACCAGCTCTCCCTCCGACAGCAATGGCAATGACGACATCGACACCACTGCTGGCGAACACAGCGGTACCAACATCACCCTTGCCGCTACTAGCTTAGTACCCCAGCCAGATCTCCAAGAGATGGTGGACACAGATTGTACCTGGAGTTCCAAGACTATAAAATTCAAGCCTCAAGCACCCTTCTTGTCCACCACCAACAACACGAACAACAAGTACAGGATCTGACTGCAGCAAAAGAATCCCAAGGCAGACAGATAGAACTATTCCAGAGAAGCTGCCAGGCCTTACAGGACAAGTTGAGGGGCATCAAGTAGAGCACCAAGTCCGACATGGCCATTCAAACAGACAAACAACAACCAAAAAAACACATCAATCTTCAAAAACCACATGTCAGCGCATTCACATGACAATAAACAGCGACTGATACACCATTCAGCACCCAGCACCAACTTCCACCACATCCCGTCACGCACCGATACCTCCTCCTGACGCAGGTCACAAGGAGGATCCTGTACCCGCCAGCCACAACAGCCGGCCCCGCCTGCTCTCCACCCCAGCTCTCCGTCTGCCCCACTCCTGCAGAAAACTGATAACTACAATGGGGATTTCAATCTCAAAAACGATGCCAGACGACGTATTGACTCCACAGGCAACACCCATGTAAGAACATTTAGAGGTGCAACTGTGGCACAGCTGACCAACATCATCAGCACAGGCGCCTGATGTCCCCAAGTCGAGCAGGTCGTAGTTGCCGCTGGTACAAGCGATTGTACAGGAAATATGCCACGCGACATCGCCGCTGACTACCAGAGGCTGCTGTCAGCAATCAAGGCTTGACCACATGCAGCCTCCTTACGCTGAAGCGCACATGGCCCCCGACACCGTCACTCTCATTTGATCCTTGGCCGGGCACTCAGCCATTCAAGAGCGTGTCATCTCCCAGCGTTTACCATCGCGTATGGCACCTTCCTCCGAACTCTGCCAAATTTAGTTACGCCCTGAAGGCCGGGGCATTTTTTTTTTTCTTCTTCTTCTTTTTAATCTCCGCGCAGCTGTGCAGCGACGCAGTCAGCGCCCTTCGAAAGGTTCGGGTACTAATATGTCTGTAGAAGCAACCTAACACCAAAGCACGCCTGTAAACATGAGACGTATCCAGGCCGGGTAAGAAAAGAGTTTCGTCTCGATTCAAACGACTGTGGTTTTATTTGCGCTGGTGTAAACTTTGTTGCTGGCTATAAATGACACCCCTTATTTTATTTGAGTTGTTTGTAACAAACTTACTACTGTCTGAGCACCAACAAAAAACTGCTCGTTAGCTGGCAGTTTTCTGGACCCTATGGCCGCCACTGTATCACCCCTCCCCTGTGGTCAACCAGGCGACCACCCCTCCACCACTGTGTCACCAGTCCCCTGTGGTCAACCGGGCGACCACCCCTCCACCATTGTGTCAGTCCTCCCCTGTGGTCAACCAGGCGACCACCCGTCCATCACTGTATCACCCCTCCCCTGTGGTCAACCAGGCGACCACCCGTCCATCACTGTATCACCCCTCGCCTGTGGTCAACCAGGCGACTACCCCTCCACCATTGTGTCAACCCTCTCCAGTGGTCAACCAGGCGACCTCCCCTCCACCTCACAGCTCCCCTGTGGTCAACCAGGCGACCACCACTCCAACATTGTGTCAACCCTCCGCAGTGGTCAACTAGGCGACCACCCCTCCACCTCACCGCTCCCCTGTGGTCAACCAGGCGACCATCCCTCCAACATTGTGTCAAACCTCCCATGTGGTCAACCAGGCGACCACCCCTCCACCACTGTGTCACCCTTCCCCTGTGGTCAACCAGGCGACCACCCCTCCACCACTGTGTTACCCCTCCCCTATGGTCAACCAGGCGACCACCCCTCCACCACTGTGTCAACCCTCCCCAGTGGTCAACCAGGCGACCACCCCTCCACCACTGTGTCACCTTTCCCCTGTGGTCAACCAGGCGACCACCCTATCACCTTTGTGTCATCGGTCCCCAGTGGTCAACCAGGCGACCACCCCTCCACCACTGTGTCACCCCTCCGCTGTGGTCAACCAGGCGACCACCCCTCCTTCACTGTGTCACCCCTCCCCTGTGGTCAACCAGGCGACCACCCCTCCACAGCACCGCTCTCCTGTGGTCAACCAGGCGACCACCCCTCCACCTCACCGCTCCCCTGTGGTCAACCAGGCGACCACTCCTCCATCTCTGTGTCAACCTTCCCCAATAGTCAACCAGGCGATCTCCCCTCCACCTCTGTGTCACCCATCCCCAGTGGTCAACCAGGCGACCACCCCTCCACCACTGTGTCACCCCTCCCCTGTGGTCAACCAGGCGACCATCCCTCCACCTCTGTGTCACCCCTCCCCTGCGGTCAACCAGGCGACCACCTCTCCATCTCACCGCTCCCCTGTGGTCAACCAGGCGACCACCCCTCCACCTCTGTGTCACCCCTCCCCTGTGGTCAACCAGGCGACCACCCCTCCACCTCACCGCTCCCCTGTGGTCAACCAGGCGACCACCCCTCCACCTCTGTGTCACCCCTCCCCTATGGTCAACCAGGCGACCACCCCGCCACCTCACCGCTCCCCTGTGGTCAACCAGGTGACCACCACTCCACCGCTGTGTCACCCCTCCGCAGTGACCAACCAGACGACCATCTAATGAACCATCTTGGTGACGTCTCCGCTGGTTGCAGTCCCTGTCTCCCGTTCACTGTCGGCTCGCCTCCTGTCGTCAGCAGCCCCTCGTCTCCACCGCTCTCACCGACCTGCAGCTCAGCACCCCGCCCAAGGAAAGCAACGCACGTCATCGTGGGTGTGTGGAACGCCAGGTCGGCTGTCAACAAGGCCCTGGAGGTGAACGATATGATTGTGGAGAGAGACCTGGATGTACTGTGTCTCACCGAGACTTGGCTTAGGGAGGAGGGGGATGACGTCAGCATTGGTGAGATGACTCCACCAGGATTCTCCTTCCTCCACAGACCGCGGGTGTCGGCTTTGATCAGTTTGTCACTGAGCCGACGCATGTAAAAGGTCACATTTTAGACATTGTTTTGTGTAGAGCGAGAACGCTTGTAACTTCTGTCAATGTTGATAACCTGTACATGTCGGATCACTTCTTGCTTACGATCGGAACCGACCTCTCGAGGCCCCGAGTTCCCCGCAAGGTGGTGAAATGCAGAAATGTTAAAGGCATTGACAGATCACTGTTCCGAGCTGATATCGCTCAGTCCCCCCTTGTGATAGGCTCTCCCGATGGTGTTGATGACCTTCTTGATCTGTACAATGCGACCCTTCTGGGTCTCCTAAACAAGCATGCACCAGAAAAAGAGAAAGTCGTTCCCGACCGTCCCAGCTCCCCTTGGATAAACGAGGCTGTCATCAAGGCGAAGCAGGCCAGGAGGCGCGCGGAACGAAAGAAACGGAAAACCGGCCTTGTAGTCCACATTGAGATATACAAACAGGCAAGGAACAACGTAACAAAGCTCATTAAGCAGGCCAAAGCCTCCCATTTCCATGCAAAATTAGAGGACGCCGAAACAGATTCGAAGAAAATGTTTTCTCTTCTCAGCACGCTGCTAAACAGAGAAAACAGGTCCGATTCTCTGCCAGACATGATACCCCAAGAAGCTGCTAAATCGTTTTCCCGATTCTTTCAAGAAAAAATCGAGACGATTAGGCAAGAATTTAATAACGATCCATTAGGCACGACAGAAAACTTCGCTTCCAGTGTTCATTCCAGTGACTTGCTCTCTAGTTTTTACGCTCTCTCCGAAGACCAAATCCTGAAACTCATTCGCGAGTCAAAGTCAACCACAGCGACCGTAGACCCGGCTCCAACCAAACTCGTTCTTGAATTCACTGACGTTCTTCTGCCTGTGTTTCAGAAAATAGTCAATCTGAGTCTCACATCTGGCACTGTGCCAGTTGCTTTCAAAAAAGCAGTGGTTAAACCATTGATAAAAAAGCCAAATCTCGACCCCGAGGTCCTCGGTAACTACCGTCCGGTGTCCAACCTACCCTATTTGTCCAAGATCCTTGAGAGAGCGGTTGCCGACCAGCTGCAGGCACACCTCGACACAAACGGTTTGCATGTCAAGTTTCAGTCGGCGTACAGACGTGGTCATAGCACTGAGACAGCCCTCCTTCGCATACTTAACGATTTGTTGGTAATGATTGATGGAGGAAACAATGCTGTTCTTGTGTTGCTGGATCTGAGTGCTGCCTTTGACACTCTTGATCACACGTTGCTCCTCCAGAGACTTCATGCAGAAATCGGCCTGGATGGTTCCGCTCTTGATTGGTTCTCATCATACTTGTCATGCAGGTCACAGCAAGTCCTTGTAGGACATGCCCTTTCAGCAGAAACGCCCCTTCTTTGTGGCGTTCCGCAGGGATCGGTGCTCGGTCCTCTTCTCTTTTCTCTTTACACTAGACAGTTGGCAGACCTTATTGATAAGTTCTGCATAGACTATCACTTTTTTGCCGACGATTCCGAACTGTACTCGTGCCTACCAACTGAACCTGAGTCTGCGCTGAGCGCGTTGAGAAATGTTGAGTCGTGCTGTCGACAGATAAAAATATGGATGACGAAAAACAAACTGAAACTCAATGAGCAAAAAACTGAAGTACTCCTCTGTGGGCCATCATCTAGAAGAGAAACTGTCCCTGTTGACTGCCTTTCAGTTGGCGAAGCGTCCATTCCGTTCTCCAACGTGGTGAAAACACTTGGAGTAACTTTGGACGCGGAGCTTTCCATGGAACAACATGTCTCAGCAGTTGTCAGATCTTGCTTTTTACACATCAGATCTCTGAGTAAAGTCCGTCCATACATCACCTACAAAGCTGCAAGCAGCATTGCTGTCTGTCTGATTTTGTCAAAGCTTGACTACTGCAATAGCCTTCTGTCGGGACTGCCCCAGAAACAGATTAAACGTCTACAGGCAGTGCAAAATGCTGCTGCAAGAACTGTCATGAAATGCAAAAAAACAGATCACATCACTCCCATTCTTAGGCAGCTTCATTGGCTTCCTATCCAGAAACGGATCCGCCACAAAATTCTCTCTGCCACTTACCGGTCAGTTCATGATAACACCCCCCTCTACCTCTCTGATCTTCTCCAAAAACACAACCCTTCTCGCCTTCTCAGATCAGCATCTAGATCTCTCCTTGATGTTCCCGGGCCCAGGGATTCCAAGACAAAGCGGTACGGCCAGCGAGCCTTCAGATATGTCGCTCCCTCCCTCTGGAATGTCCTCCCCGAGAGCATCAAGGATAAGGACTCCATTCATTCTTTCAGACCTTCGCTGAAAACCCATTTCTTTACCCAGGGATGATAATCAATGCGATTGTGTACGTGCGCCGGCGATGGTGTGTGTGTTAAGTGAAGCTGATGTTGCCGTAATTACTCTGTGTGTGTGTGTGTGTGTGTGTGTGTGTGTGTGTGTGTGTGTGTGTGTGTGTGTGTGATTCTTTTTTTCTGTTATCATTATTTATAACTCTGTATATATTTTTATATTTAACTGTTATGTATAGTTCCACTTTTGGAAAGGGGTAGGTGGGTATGAGGGCATGTCCTTTGGTAGTTTTAGCTTGCGAGAGCTTACATGTATGCACTGTGTGTATCTGGCGCTGTGAACACGCAAGGTTTTGTGTGGAAGGTTTTTATGCGCTATATAAAAAAATTCATTCATTCATTCATTTATTCATGGCGTAACTAAATACGGCAGTGGTTGAAGGAAGGATGTCGTAAACAAGTGGTTGGAGATTGGATAACCAGTTGTGCACCTGCCCTGCTCCCCCCTCTCTCCGCTTTCCCTCCATGTTCAAGCAGCGTCCCCCAGCTGTTTAGATAGTTTAAAACGTGTGAAGACTGACAGCGGGTCATTAAATTAGCCTGCGGATGTGTTTTTGATTTCAATAGTTAAAGGAAACAGTCGCTTTCAAAAACTGATTTTGAACGCTTTGGACAGCAACGCCTTGAGTTTTGCATTGCTGCGAGTCGGTCATTTGAATGTTTACCACCTATATAACAATAAAGTACCCGATACATGTAATTTTCTGCAGTCAGTCATCCCCGGAATATAATCGTTTTGGATAGTTCTCTGTGCGCGTTTATTTATTTATTAATTATTATTATTTTATAACTTTTTTCCATTTGTGTTATACATCAGTTCTTGTTTTCCTTCCATTGTCCACCTTTTGTATTGATAATTAACTTTAGCTATTTTTGCATTTCTTGTTTTTATTTAGTTTCATTATTATT
Organism: Alviniconcha strummeri; assembly: GCA_963584105.1. Taxonomy (NCBI): domain Eukaryota; kingdom Metazoa; phylum Mollusca; class Gastropoda; family Provannidae; genus Alviniconcha; species Alviniconcha strummeri. The sequence continues at coordinate 1,909,836 of OY757555.1, read as the reverse complement.
TTTCCTACAATCGCTAACCGTCAGCTTGAACCTACCAGACCGCAGTATTATAGCTACTTGGTAGACTCTTGAGTTTTGCATTGCTGCGAGTCGGTCATTTGAATGTTTACCACCTATATAACAATAAAGTACCCGATACATGTAATTTTCTGCAGTCAGTCATCCTCGGAATATAATATTTTTGGAGTTACTGAATCGCGGTTAGACTTTAGAATAACTGACCATAGCATCAACATTCCAGACTATCATAAGGCGACACCCGCAACTGGCGGGGCAGACTGGAATGGCTGTGTATGTACATCAGTCTGTCCAGGCCATTACACACAGACGCAAAGACTTAAAAAATGACAAAATTGAATGTGTTTGTCTAGAAGTGAAGCCGCATGCACCTGGGCCATCGCAGTTTGTGTGTTAGCTCTACAGAAACCCAGCGGTTACCTTTGAGTGCTACGACTTCTTTGTACAGGTGTTAGATGACGTTTATAAAGCTAAAAATCGCGCCTACGTTCTCATCCTTGGCGACTTCAATATAGACATGCTAACACCGCACTCATGCAGGGATTCTCTCTTTGGACTTGCCCAGCTCATTACTTCACCCGTACCAACAACTCCTACTTCGACGTCACTAATAGATCACATTTATACGAACAACCCTAGTGCCGTCGTTACTACTGATGTCTCAGACTTAAGTATTAACCCAGTCAGCTGCACCAGATCTATCAAACTGCCAAAACCAGAACCCAAAGGCCATACATAAATTTCCTTTAGATCTTTTAAACATTTTAACCAGAATGCATTCTTTGCTGATCTTATCTGCACGCCGTTTGATAATGTACATCAACACACGGACCCACATCAACACACGGACCCTAACGAGGCTCTAGCAGTGTGGTACAAACTGTTTATGGATGTAGTCAACAGGCATGCGCCAATACGTCATAAACGAGTAAAACACTCCAAACTGCCACCCTGGTTGAATAAGAATGTTATTCAGACAATGTCCGATCGGGATCGACTAAAGAAAGAAAGAATGTTCACGGAATATAAAACGGCACGCAATAAAGTTTAAAAAAATCTTGTCTGAAATGCAAAAAAGTTATATTTTAGGAGACTTGTGGAAAACAACAAAGATATATCATCAGTTTGGTGCGCTCTGAACACTTTCACTAAGGGAACCCATTCTAGACAGAAGGAAATTCCGCATCATTTCACAGCTGATGCATGTAATGACTACCTTCTGTCCATTGCAGAAACCTTAGTTAAATCACAAGACTCACCTGATAGCAATAAGCTCTACTCCTGCTCAAAACGCCTTGTTGATTTCTATCAGCAAAAGACAAAGAGAACTGATCCGTTTACCATACCCTTGATGGCTGTCCATGAAATGGGAAAATAAATCTCTGGGATGAATAATAAAAAGTCTTCCAGACCTGACGAAATCAGCAGTCAGTTGCATAAACTAGCTTCCCCGTATATTGCAGGTTCACTGACCTATATTTTTAATTTGTGTATCGAGCAGAATGTTTTCCCCTCAGAATTTCAAAAAGCAAAAGTTATTCCTTTAGCCAAAACTAGAGATCACAAAAATATGAATGATTATAGTTATTCCTTTAGCCAAAACTAGAGATCACAAAAATCGGAATGATTATAGACCAGTCTCTTTACTGTCGGTTCTGTCTAAACTTCTGAAAAGACATGTTCATAAACACCTAGTCACCTATTTAGAGACACGAGACCTTTTCCATCCACTTCAGTAAGGCTTCCACCTTAAGCACGCTTGCAATACCGCACTTGCATGGCTGACAGATTCACGGCTTTCAGCTATAAATAGATCAGACCTGTCCGGAGATGTCTTTTTGGACTGAAAGAAAAGAAGAAAGAAAAAAAGAAGAAGAAAAATCAATCACAGAATCTTACTCTCAAAGCTTTCTGTCCGTTTAAACAGTTCGAACTTATTGCCTTTTTTTCTGTTCATACCTTAAAATCAGAGTACAACGTGTCTTTGTTTGTGGTTCCTACTCGTCTGAAGGAACTGTTCAGTATGGTGTATCACAAGGGTCGGTCTTGGGACCTGTACTCTTCTGCATCTATATTAATGATCTACCTCTGCATATACCATCACATTCTGCAGAATGTCATAATATGCTCGCGGATGACACTACACTTCATACAACAGGAAGAAGCGTTGTGCAAATTCAAAAGACGCTACAGCTTTGTCTTGATCGTATTTCAGTGTGGTGCAACGTTAATCACATGCCCATTAATCCTGTAAAAACAAAGCCAGTGATAATTACTACAAGGCAAAAGCACCAGCTCTCAGATTTGTCACTGAGACTGTCACTGGATAGTCAGAATATTGAAAATGTAACTGAACATCGCCTACTAGGCCTCATTGTCGACTACAAATTCCGATGGCAAGCCCAGACCAAACACATAATAATTATGCAAAAGCATGTCAAGAAAACTGTTTCTTTTTTCTCAACTGCAACATATCATCAACATCGATACCAGAAAACTCTTCTACAACGCTCACATAAAACCTCACATCGATTATGCGTCAGTAGTGTGGGATGGCTGTGGCGAAGTACACTAAAAAACACACACAACTGAACTCCCTACATCGAGGGGCAGGCAAATTAATCCTTCCTGATCCTTCACTATCTACAGAGCAAAAGATGAGAACACTTGGAATTTTAAACCTACCGCAACAGCTCGCTTACAATAAAGGAATATTTATGCATAAAGTTCTTAATAATAATACCCCAAATTACCTGGCACAACTCTTTATTAGTCACCAGTCCCACTACACCAACTCAGGAATAACCTCTACGTGCCAAGGCCAAGGCTTGTCTTATATAAAACTAACATATCCTTCGCTGGAGCGTCCCTCTGGAACTCCCTGCCTCAAAATATAAAATCATGTATTTCTGTTCCTTGTTTTAAACGTAATCTGAACAAATATATGTCTCAGAATAACCTTTCGTCAAATTTGGACGGATTTGTTTGAATCACACGTTTGCCTAAATATTTGAGATGTATGTCCATAAATAAATTCAATTCTGATGCTTCTGCACATTTGTAGGAACCGTGAAACTGCATTAATCAATTGCTTAATCGTGCTTATAATATTTTGTTTGTGGTATTTTCGTGTTTATTTGTGTTTGTAGTATAGCAAGAAATGGCTGTTAGATAGGTCCAGTGGACCTAACGCTACTATCCTTGAGTATTAAAGTTTTCGAGTTCGAGTTCCTCTGTTTGTCAACACCCACCACGCCACAACTATTACCTGGTGTCAGAAATGGGCTCTAACCGTCTGACAGTCGTTCAACAAGACCAGTGGGACTAACAAGTAGGTGCAGCAGCTGCTGTTGTGTTGCTTAATGTCCTCGGATGTCGGTTGACATATTCGGTTTCCCTAATGCTGAGACCAGTGCCGAAGCATTGTTCAGTATTGCTTTACGTCCACGGAAACCAGAAGGCTTGTTAGGACGGACAGCCCAGGACGGCAACCTCGACTCTCACACAGTTCCTGAACTATGATGAAGTATGTGGATGATGGAGTGTTGCTTAATGTCCTCAGATGTCAGTTGATATATTAGGGACAAGCTGTGACCAATGCCGAAGCATGGTTCAGTATAGCTTTATGTCCACGGAAACCAGAAGGCTCGTTAGGACGGACAGCCCAGGACGGCCACCTCGACTCTCACACAGCTCCTGAACTATGAGTTAGGTGCAGTGAGTAAGTAAACATGGTGCTTAACGTCCACAGAAACCATAAGGCTTATTAGGGACGGGGAGAAGGGAGTATGGAGGGGGGGGGGGGGGAGAGGGAGATTATATACCTATAGCTACACTGTCACCACCAGAATGATTCCTGCATTAAGATGGGCAGCGATGAGAGCCATTTTAATGTTTCAGTAGTAAGTGATGGACAAAGTCACAAGACTGTCCACAAACCACAACCTTTTCGAAGAGAAAGGAGAGCCGAAGCGGTATCGAACCGAAGTCCTTCCGCTTACCAGCCTATAACGCCTTATCGCTAGGCCACACCGGCTCACTAAGCAGGTGCACAGCTGTTCTTACGTTTTATTTCAAACGGGAGCCTGCTTGAATAATTCGACATCACGTACTCCGACGTCAACGACTGAGGACATCGTCCGTTGTCAACCGATTTATTTAGTTTCGGCATGGTTCAGTGGTACAGACGTCCATCGCCATGGATGCACCGCAGCAAAATCCAACGATAAATTGGAATGCCCGGAACCTTCACGAAGAATGGAAGCAGTTTGATATGTTTAAAAGACCCCTGAAAAGCGCCAATCAAGAAGAACAGTGTGCATACCTTCTCATTACGCCAGCACAAATCAACTAAACCAAAACTCGTTTGAATCACGACGGAACTCAATTTTACCCGGGGGGAACGCGCTTCATGTTTACCTGCGTGCCTCGACGCCATGTTGCTTTCACAGTGTTATCAGTACCCAAACCTTTCGGAGGGCTCGGACAGCATCGGTGCATGGACAGATGCGAGGAGATAAAGAGTGCTCTCAACTCGCAGCGGGCTTACTGTGCTACAGGCGAAAGAAGTCAGTGGGGGTCTATGTGGGTGTTTTCAGATTTTTGTGAAATTAAAGTCTATAAGCATTAAACTTTGGTGTGTTTGCACTGATATGCTCTGAAAAGTTGAATACATATGTTTAAAACATTTTATTCACCTTACCCGGCATCAATTTTGCTCACTTTAAACCGAGGGCATGGGAGTAAAAAGATTAACAAAATATAAAAAAAGTTAACTGATGTTGAAATTTCAAGTCTCTTCAGGTGCCCCAATGTTTGATATGTTCCTGTGCCAAAACTGGTAATGATTGGTCCATGTAAACCTCCTGTTGCTAAGGATTGAAGGAAAAACTACTCAATGCACAGTGAAAACTTTAAAGCTGATTTCTCATAATGGCCTCCGTCACACATGCAACCTTCAGAAACACGTCATATCCGCGTGTTTTTTTATATTTGTTTATTGTTTTTTGTTTTTGTTTTGTTTTTTAGTAGAATCGTCTGTAGTCCGCCATTTTGATTTGTCTTGTCAAGCCAAGCGCGCATGCACGCACACAAATAACGGACCAAGGCAGCCTTATAAATTGTACCCAAAACAGGACGGAAATCATGAAATTCGTGAAAGCTACACAAACACAGAGAGAGAGAGAGAGAGAGAGAGAGAGAGAGAGAGAGAGAGAGAGAGAGAGAGAGAGAGAGAGAGAGATTAGCTTAAAAGATTGTAATATAGTAAAATTGAATGCTTATAGATGTTAATTTGGTAAAATTCCGAAGCGCGTGCGTGCTTTTATTTCAGTCATTGGCTCCGAGTTCAGACTCAGCTGGTGAGAACGGGTCACTGGAGTAAGCTGGAGAAAAAACAAACAGAAAAACAAAAACAGCACACACACACACACACACACACACACACACACACACACACACACACACACACACACACACACACACACACACACACACACACACACACACACACACACACTACACCAGAAAGCACAACCATCCAGACCTACCAACTATTCTGATTTGGTCACACACACACACAAACACAGAGAGAGAGAGAGAGAGAGAGAGAGAGAGAGAGAGAGAGAGAGAGAGAGAGATAACATTTGCCACTTCATTCTCTTCGACGATTGCGACATGAGGCGCATCCACCCCGGGTAAAAAAAGAAGAGTTCCCTCTCGATTCAAACGATTGTGGTTTTATTTGAGCTGGCGTAAGCAACATGGTCAGTTATAAAACAAAAGTCTGATATAACCTGAGTTATTTGTAACAAACTTGCTACTGTTTGAGCACCAACAAAAAACTGCTCGTTAGCTGACAGTTTTCAGAAACCTAAGGCGTAACTAAATACGGCAGTGGCTGAAGGAAGAAGTCGTAAACCAGTGCTTGGAGTTTCACACAAACACACACACACACACACACACACACACACACACACACACACACACACACACACACACACACACACACAGTACAAACACACACAGTACAAACACACACACACACACACACACACACACACACACACACACACACACTACACCAGAAAGCACAACCATCCAGACCTACCAACTATTCTGATTTGGTCCTATCATTTTTTCCCCAGTGCAAGCGGCTTCATCATGTGAAACTGCCATACTGCATAGCATTGTATTACTTTGAATAGACGACTCCACTCCTGTCAGTCAAAGCAGACACACCCTTAGGTTTCAGCCAATCGCGTGCCGCAGCATAATGAGGTGCCCACGTGTTTTGACAAGGCCTGAAATGGTCTGGCAAGCCTTCGTGCCAGACAATGCAAGTGGTCAGTTGGCAGTGTTCGACATGGCAGAAAAAACCCCCAGGAAAACGGAATTGTTGCTATGGCCAGTGTCAGTCAGACGAACGATACCCTGTCAAATGTGCAGGTGTCACATTCTAGCCGCTTCCGAAGCCAAAAACAAGGCTGAAAGATTGTAAACCTTGGATCAAGGCTGTGGTCGACCCCATGATCAACTAAATGCGAGCGTGATAACAAAGAACTACTACTTGTGTTCCAAGATATGTCAGCCTTAGTACAAAACATATCATCCAGTTAATTTATGTATGCGTTCGGTTTTCTCATTTGTAAGCTGTCAAAGTCAATGATTGTGTGCACGTGGTGGAAGTATAATTATTAGTGTAGGACTGCATGGCTAAACACAAAATACGTGCCGTATAACGGCCGAAATATTGTTCATTCACTTGGAACATTGCATTATCGGTTTAATAATAGTGTGTGTGGGTGTGTGTGGGTGCGTGCGTGCGTGCCGCGTGCCTGCGCACGGTAGCGCCTGCCTGGCACTCTGTGTTACCAGCCCAGAGCAAACTAATACCCCAGTGAGGAAATGAGTAACGGTAACTTTAACTCCTTGCAGTTCTTTCCCTTGAATTTCGATCACCGGTGATCGATGGACAAACATGCCATTTTAGCAGTTAAAAAATACGAACCTGGTATTTTTCTGCGAGAAATACATCAAGGAAACTCTGTCTGGCAGTTTGTGTGCAAAACGACGTCATTTAGATTCTTTTTCG
>OY757555.1:1886909-1902525 GCA_963584105.1 Alviniconcha strummeri | reverse complement strand
TGACAGAGCAAGGGGACGATGACAGAGCAAGGGGGACGACAAAGCAGGATAGCAATCAACAGAACAAGGTGAAGACGACGACAAAACAGGAGACGATGACGAAAGCAGGACAGCAATGACGACAACAAAACAGCACGACGACGGCGTTACAGAGACATGGGACAATGGCAGAGAGGGAAGACGACACAGCATGACAGCAACGACGGCACCACAACAGAACGACGATGATGGCTACAGAGCAAAAAAGGGAGGAGGTAGGTGATAGCAGAACAACTGGACAATGACAGATTATATGCACACGACGCAGAACAGTGACGAAACAGAAAAGGACGATGACAGAGAACAGGTCGATGACTGAGCAAAAAGACAATGACAGAGGAGCAGCAGAGTCTGAGTAGCGCGAAAATGCTGCAGTTGGCTTTCTTTCTTGAAACTGACTCGAATTCCTCACCGTTATAACAAATCTTATGGACAAGATTACTGGATTTTAAAAAAATATATATAAAAGTAACAACACAGGCGCGTGATCTTGTAATTAGTACATTCTCAGTGACAAAAACCGGACAGGAAGACGAACAGCGTGAGATGCAATTTGTCACATTAACAAAAATCATGAAAATGTTAGGTACCGGCTAAAGCAAATAACGTTTTGCAGTCTGTCCGGCTTGAAACACTATCAGTTGACCTCTGACTTTAGCCAGAGAGTTTTCTTTTCTTTTCAACCTGAAATATTATCAGCTGACCTCTCACTTTAGCCACAGAGTTACCTTGCCTTTCCAACTTGAAACACTACCAGGTGACCTCTGGCTTTAGCGACAGTTATCTTTTCTTTCCAGCTTGAAAAATTATCAGTTATCTTTTCTTTCCAACTTGAAAAATTATCAGTTGACCTCTTGCTTTAGCCAGACCTTTCCTTTCCAGTTTGTAACACTATCAGTTGACCTCTCGCTTTAGCCAGAGAGTTACTTACCTTTCCAACTTGAAACACTACCAGGTGACCTCTGGCTTTAGCGACAGTTATCTTTTCTTTCCAGCTTGAAAAATTATCAGTTATCTTTTCTTTCCAACTTGAAAAATTATCAGTTGACCTCTTGCTTTAGCCAGACCTTTCCTTTCCAGTTTGTAACACTATCAGTTGACCTCTCGCTTTAGCCAGAGAGTTACTTACCCTTCCAACTTGAAACATTAGTTGACCTCTCACTTTAGTCACAGAGTTACTTTCCCTTTGCAGTTTGAAACAATCTCAGTTGACCTCTCATTTTAGCCAGGGTTATCTTTCCTTTCCAATTTAAAACACTATAAGCTGTCCCCTCGCTTTAGCCACAGAGTTACCTTTCCTTTCCAGCTTGAAACACTATCAGCTGACATCTCGCTTTCGCCAAAAAGCTCTGTCTACTTAGACAAGCGGACTCCGACAGCGTAGCCTGTGTTCGAACTCACACATCGAATGCACAGACTCAAGGCGCTTGATCATTGCTCTCGAAAACAAGTAGGGCACGTGCTTTGTTTACATTTGGTTACATTACGATGATACTTGGACAGCCCGCGGGCTTGTCTGTGCAGAGGTGTTTGTGTGCAGACAACCACCTCTCCGAAGACGAACCCGCGGGCCAAAGCTCATCTGTCAGTCAGAGGGTGGTAAGATGTCGAGTCAAATGGCTGTCAAGTTGCTTTAAGCCAGAATTTATTCAAGATAAAATACAAAGTTACTGGGGACATCAGCAAGCCGATGCGACTGATTGCAGAAAAGTGACGCGCTCATGCATAGGCTAGTTCAACTTGCTAACCAGACAAAACGTCAATCCTTACTGAGCCTATGTCACAAGACTGTACCTGCAAAGCTTCCTGCCTATGTCACATTTATGTGCCCAGATCAGGAGGCTATTTGCTATTTTGTAAGAACTGGTAATGGAAAAAGCACAACACTGAAACTGATTAAAAAAAAGAAGAAAAAAAGAGGAAACATTTTACTTTATTCTGCAGAAAATTGCAAAATAACTGGTTTAGAAATAAGGACGTCACGGGCGTTCAGAGAGAGTGACTATACGTCTGGTGCCAGAGTCAGAAAAACAGCCAGCACCAAGAGCCGTTGCATTCCAGAACTGCTGGCGCTGAAAGGGTTAAATGCGCGCACCAAGTTGTAAAAGCGTAGAATAGCCAGCAGTTTTTGTTGTTGTTGTTGCTGTTGTTGTTGTTTTGGTGCGGGATGCGGGGGGAGGGGGGTTACTGCTGTTTTTGGCTTGTTGTTGTTGGCTTTGTTTTTGTTTGTTTAAGCCCCTGAGAGGCTTATCCGGTAAATTTGTTTGCAGTATCAACCCCCCCCCCCCCCCCCCCAATAAAAAATAACAAAAAAAAAAAAAAAATTATGGCTGCGGTACACGGTTTGTGTGTGTTGGTTTAAACAAAAAAATGTATTCGGGATAAAATAAAGATACAGTGAATTATTGTGTACTCATCAACAAGCTTTCACAGCTTATTAGCCATGAGTTCAGATAGTTGAAAACACAAAAACACCCCCACCCCGACATCCACACCCTCTCTCTCTCTCTCTCTCTCTCTCTCTCTCTCACACACACACTCTCTCTCTCTCTCTCTCTCTCTCTCTCTCTCTCTCTCTCTCTCTCTCTCTCTCTCTCTCTCTCTCTCTCTCTCACACACACACACACACACACACACTCTCTCTCTCTCTCTCTCTCTCTCTCACACACACACACACACACACACACACACACACACACACACACACACACACATGTACGGTGGACGAACAATTTCACCTAGCTAACACTAAACAACAAATGTGTGTGTGTGTGTTCATGCAAGCACAGCTCTAGCCGCTTACCTTCCACAGTTCAGACGTGTGGCTGGACAATGTGTCATTAGTCTGCATAGAACAAGGACAGGCCCATGTTTTTTGTTTATTAATCAAAACCAACACGTGCCGTTGACGCGGCAGAAACCTGCACCTGACTTAACGATCATTGCTGATTTCGGGGTGGGGAGCTGGAGGGTGGGGGGCCATCAGAAAGGAGGAGGGGGAGGCGAAACAGAGAGAAAGAGACAGACAGACCGACCGAACGACCGACAGACAGACAGGCAGGCAGAGAGAGAGAGACAGACAGGCAGGCAGGCAGGCAGGCAGGCAGACAGGCAGGCAGACAGGCAGACAGACAGACAGACAGGCAGGCAGACAGAGAGAGAAAGAGACAGTTAGACAGGCACAGAGAGAGAGAGAGAGAGAGAGAGAGAGAGAGACAGACAGACAGACAGACAGACAGACAGACAGACAGACAGACAGACAGACAGACAGACAGACAGACAGACAGACAGACAGAGAAAGAGACAGTTAGACAGGCACAGAGAGAGAGAGAGAGAGAGAGAGAGAGAGAGAGAGAGAGAGAGAGAGACAGAGACAGAGACAGAGACAGACAGACAGACAGACAGACAGACAGGCAGACAGGCAGGCAGGCAGGCAGGCAGGCGGAGAGAGAGAGAGAGAGAGAGAGAGAGAGAGAGAGAGAGAGAGAGAGAGAGAGAGAGAGAGAGAGAGAGAGAGAGGCAGACAGGCAGGCAGGCAGACAGAGATAGAGAGAGATAGAAAGACACAGAGAGACACAGAGAGACAGAGAGAGACAGAGAGAAACAGACAGACAGACAGACAGACAGAGAGTGACAGAAGCAGAGACAGGGGCATAGAGAGAGAGAGACGCACGGAGAGAGACATATAGGGAGACAGACCGAAAAATAAAGAAAAATAAACAGAAACACTGAGACAGAGACAGAGAGAGGTGCCTGATCTCTATCGAGATCTCTGTAATTCAATGTGTTTGACAAGCGAACAGGGGACAGACCACACAGACAGACCATGCCAACAGACTACATGTAAAATATAAAATTAAAAAAACGAGAGAGAGAGAGAGAGAGAGAGAGAGAGAGAGAGAGAGAGAGAGAGAGAGAGAGGAGAAAGCAGAGCACAGTTCGTCCGTCCTTTCTCAGTTGAAAACTCCTCCAAAGTCGGCCACTTCACCCCAGCGAAAAGTAATTATTACTATCTTAATGGGTAAAGTCACTCCTAATGCCCCGAAATTGAGAAAGGTATCACATTTTCAGCCAGGTTTCTGAAATCAGAAACCGGAAACCTGAAGTTTATGAGCCTGGGAATAGCATCGTGAAGGCATAGAAAACCGTCTCCATTGTTACCATTGAACAAAACTCGGACCGGGTATGTGACTGCCTTAGGCGATCACACAGATACATAGGCTCTGTCTCACCCGGGTTTGTAGACATAAAAACTGCCATCATGAAACACATAAACTAACAGCGTGAGACTGAGACACACAGATTAACAACTCTCAACACGCCACAACCTGCAGTCGTATAATGTGTACCTGTGATTGCTTTGAGGCTTTTGAGAGTAAACCACCTTGAGTTATTTGATACTGTATTAGGTGTATGTGTGTGTGTGTGTTGTTCAGGGGGTGCGAATGGTGTATACCTCTATACTATGCCAGTTGGTGTATGTCAGTGTTGTCGTTTGCTAATGTTTATATGCTTACCGCTTTTCGAAACACTTTCCTTGTGAAACTTGGTGAATAAAGAGTTTGAACTGATTGCCTTTTCAACCGAGCAGATCACGCCATAGCGAAACCAAATTCATCCATGATATCATAAGCAGAATTCTGATTCACTGATCACAACATACGCTATTTTATCGTTGAAGAGGACTACATAATTACTTTGAATGAACCAGATCGCATATCAATGAGCGAGACAGAATTCTTAAAACTGTAGGTCCTAGAAGAGGCATGCACAACTTTTTTTCTGTGATATTATACGAATACTTACTTCTTATAGCACTACTTCGTGCACTCAGTCAGAAACGTATAGTATATAACTATTATACAAGTACCTACTTCTTATAGTAATACGTCGAGTAATGAAATCATAAATCAGACACCTAAAGGTTATGAGCCTGCAAATTCACAATTCTAAGTTGCGGGAATTCTAGCATTTACCTGTCTGCGTGTACAGACATTCTACTGCCAACTACAGTAGTCTTCCTCCCATAAAGACAGTGCCTTTTTGTAAATGCCAGTTCACTTCTGACAGGCTGGCACCAGCAACATTGCGGGATCGGTAAAAACGGAAACAACACACACACACACACACACACACACACACACACACACACACACACACACACACACACACACACACACACACACGCACACGCACACACACACACACACACACACGCGCGCGCGCGCCGGGGCGGCAGCAGTTTCGTGTGGCTCCAGCCATACCAGCACTGTAACTACACTGACTTCGGTGGATATTCAAAAACGCGCTATAAAAAGCTATTCACTCATGTAGAATCACATGCGAGCGCAGTGAGTCTGCTCCAGAGCAGAGAATAGCAATCGTCATCATCGTACTAATACTGTCACACATTGATGGCTGCTCCTTCGGCACTGGCTTGCTCGCACACAGACGCTAGTCACGTTGTCTAGTCACGCCCATGGCAGATTAACGGAGGAACCGAACCGTGAACACGATTAAAATTAATGGGCCCGAAAAAGTACAAAAAAGCCCCACTTCATCATCATCATCATCATCATCATCATCATCATCATCATCATCATCATCATTATCATCATCATCACCAACTGCAGGCTATTTTGTTGTTGCTGTTGATCGCTTATTATACAGTGCTATTCGCCGCTCTCGAGTGGACTCATTGCACTGGCACCAGAAATATAGCGACGTTTTAAAAGATAGAGCCAACCAAGACAGTGGTCACAGTTCTCGCTTTTCCCCTTTGGACACTATAAAAGATTGTAGCACCAAACCTGTAAAGCCCGTCCCTAATAGGCAGTCTCGCCTCCGCGGACGTTAAGCAACAATGAAGAAGAAGACCTGTAAAGTTTCAGAGCTCAGGAGCTGCGTGAAAGTCGAGGTGGCCGTCCTGGGCTTTCCGGCCAAACGAGCCTTATGGTTTCCGTGGACGTAAAGCAACACTGAACCATGCTCACGCATTGGTCTCAGCTTGTCCCTAATAATTATGTCAACCGACATCCGAGGACATTAAGCAACACAACAGCAACCTGTAAAAAGAAAAATCCAAACGTGGCCCGAACGACGTGTTACAGGTTGGGCAGAAACTTCACGGTAAGCGAAGAAGGAATTTCATGGCTGAAAGACTTTGATGGGCCCGTACCGGCGCGTTTGTTCATGCTTTACCGATTATTTGTAGACTGTCTCGGTCTGCCCCGGCCGGCTAAGGTATCTAATCACAGCTCGCTTACCTCACGCCTTAATTACCTAACTGCCCACTGGGTTGGACACACGTATATATTAGGCTCGGTCCACACACTCGGCATTCTTCTGCAGCATCAACACATCTCTGCTACGTTTTGTGGAAAAAACGTGACAGTCATGCAGTCCTTCGCTGGCTATATGTAACGTAATGTAATATGTAACGTAACATAAAAGAGTAAGCAAGTAAGTAAGTAAACATGGTGCTTAACGTCCACAGAAACCATAAGGCTTATTAGGGACGGGGAGAAGTGGGGGAAAGGGGGTATGGAGGTGAGGGGAAAAGGGAGAGTATATACCTATCGCTACACTGTCACCATCGGAATGATTCCTGCATTAAGATGCGCAGCGATGAGAGCCATTTTAATGTTTCAGTAGGAAGTGATGGACAAAGTCACAAGACAGTGTCCACAAACCACAACCTTTTTTGAAGAGAAAGGAGAGCCGAAGCGGTATCGAACCGGGGTCCTTCCGCTTACCAGCCTAACGCCTTACCGCTAGGCCAAACCGGCTCACATAAAACAGTATGTACAAGGCGCTTACCCCTAAGATGAGCCAGTCATGCAGACAGTCTATGTAAACGTACCTCGGGGCTCGGTGAGCTGTGTGAAAGTCGAGGTGGTCGTCCTGAACTCTCCGTCCTGAATAGTCCTTGTGGTTTCTGTGGACGTAAAGCAAGTTTATAAGAAGAAGAAGACATAATCACAAACACCTAACACTCTTTATGGTCTCTGTGCACGTAAAGCAACATTAGAAGGAAAAGAAGACATATATACATACATTTTGCTTAACGAGTCCTCAGATGACAAAAAACAAAAAAACAAAAAACAAAACAAAACAACAACAACAAAAGGAAAAAAATGAAAAAAATAAGGAAAAAGACCCCCCCCCCCAAAAAAAAAATTTAAAATAAGGAGGGAGAGAGAGACAGACAGACAGACAGAGACAGAGACAGACAGAGAGAGAGAGACAGAGAGATACGGATGTGGACGAGGATACGAATGATTTATTTCCGATGTTTCTGCACGTTTGTAGGAACCCTGTGAAACTGCATTAATCAATTGCTTATTCATACTTATAATATCTGTTTGTGGTATAGTCCTGCTTATTTGTGTTTGTAGTACAGCAAGGTCTGGCTGTTAGATAGGTCCAAATGGACCTAACGATATTATCCTTGAGTATTAAATTGTTCGAGGTTCGAGTTCTCTCTCTCTCTCTCTCTCTTGCTCTCTCGCTCTCTCCAAACCTGTTTGCGCTGCTCTGTATATCCAGTAATTTAACAGGTGCAACATACTCATTACGCTACAGCAGACAGAACGCATCAGCAGAAATTGACTATGGAATTATATGGATATAATTAGGAGTATACTGGATAATGTAGGCGCCGATCCAGCGACACTGAAACTGTGAAAGCGTGGTGGTGGTAGTGAAGTTGAAGGAGGGAAGGCCGGAGGGAGGGAGGGAAGGAAGCGACGGATAAAGGGGTAGGGTGTTCAACAGAGGTTGTGGGCCGGGTCGTTTCGTACCCGTAGTTACCAGGCCTACGTGTAGGTGTCAGAGGCGCCTCCAGTACCTGGCGACCCGTATAATTTTGAATTGTTCCCCTACTGCGACCGAGCTGAACTGGAGGAGGGGTGTACTGCCCGACAGCTTTGTTGACAATAGTTCTAGTCTGTAACACACTCACGCCCCTCTTGACAGCCGCTGAAATGTAGATAATAGGGAGGATCGAGCGAGCGAGAGCGGAGAGAGACAGACAGACAGACACAGACAGACAGAGACAGAGACAGACAGACACAGACACACAGAGACACACAGAGAGACACAGAGAGAGACAGAGATAGATAGATATGCAGACAGAGAGAGACAGAGGTAGAGACAGACAGACAGAGACATGAGAGGTAATGGCGGGGACCGAGATCCCAAGAGGTGAGTGAGTGTGTGTGTGTGTGTGTGTGTGTGTGTGTGTGTGTGTGTGTGTGTGTGTGTGTGTGTGTGTGTGTGTGTGTGTGTGTGTGTGTGAGAGAGAGAGAGAGAGAGAGAGAGAGAGAGAGAGAGAGAGAGAGAGAGAGAAGTGGGGGCGGGGGGGGGGGAGGAGAGAGGGGGAGATGGGGCGGGGGACTATACCTAACACGGCACTGTCAACACCAGAATATGATGTCTATAAAAAAAAAAAAAAGAGGGGCAGCGATGAGAGCCAATTTCTTTTAATGTTTCGATTCGCCGTGAGGCCA
The DNA here is from genome assembly GCA_963584105.1 of Alviniconcha strummeri. NCBI lineage: Eukaryota > Metazoa > Mollusca > Gastropoda > Provannidae > Alviniconcha > Alviniconcha strummeri. The sequence continues at coordinate 1,893,976 of OY757555.1, read as the reverse complement.
AAGTCAAGACAGCGTCCATAAATCAGAGAAAGTAAGTAAGTAAGTAAGTAAGTAAACATGGTGCTTAACGTCCACAGAAACCATAAAGCTTATTAGGAGCGGGGAGAAAGGGGGAAGGGGGTATAAGGGGTGGGGGGGAGGGGGAGATAGATTGTATACCTATCGCTACACTGTCACCATCAGAATGACTTCTGCATTAAGATGGGCAGAAATGAGAGCCATTCTAATGTTTGATTCATTGTGAGGGACAAAGTCACAAGACAGTGTCCACAGACTACAACTTTTGAAGAGAAAGGAGAGCCGAAGCGGATTCGAACCGAGGTCCCTCTGCTTACCAGCCTAACGCCTGACCGTCAGGCCAAACCGGCTCACTAATAAACCACAACTTTCGAAGCGGAATTTAAGGCAAAGACCGAGTCAAACCCACACCGTCCTGTTACTAGCCTAACGCTTTACTGCTGGGCCAACCTGGCCTATCCTCTCCGCCCTCTTATGCTGCATGATTTATCGTTATATATCTCACTCTCAGACCCCGAACAATGCATACAGCATGTGTGTGGACACAGCTTCCAACAAGCACACCGTTGTTTCACAGATTGTTTACAGGGTCCAGAAAGGGCAGGGGCGACTTTTAACGGGATTGACCCTCAGAAATCGTGTCTCGTTTTGGAAGGCTGGAAGACTGTACATAGGAATGTTGATCGTCCATGCCAAAAAGATACACGAAAATAATAGTAATAGTAACAATATTATTATTATTGGATACTTAGAGCACCTAACCCGCACAAGCCCTAAGCGTTTACACGTTCTTTAAATGCACATATTTTCACAATTGAACAACAGACCGAGAGAGACAGAGAGATAGAGACAGAGACAGAGGCAGACAGGCAGGAAGACAGACAGACATATAGACAAAAGGAGAAAGATAGAGACAGACGGAGACGCGAGAGGTAATGGCGGGGACCGAGATCCCAGGAGGTGTGTGCGTGCATGTGTGTGTGTGTGTGTGTGTGTGTGTGTGTGTGTGTGTGTGTGTGTGTGTGTGTGTGTGTGTGTGTGTGTGTGTGTGTGTGTGTGTGTGTGTGTGTGTGTGTTGGTTTGTTTGGTTACGTTTTGTGATTTGTTTATTTGTTTGTTCTTTTTTTAGGACTGGAAAACGCTTGGTGCGAGCATCTCAAAATATTATTATTAAGCAAAATAAATAAATAAAACTTAGCTGTAGTTGTCACGATGAGCATACTGACACAGAGTGCATGTCCACGGACGCACACAGCCGGCCACGGTCTGTATAATAATTACACAACCCACGTAAGGCGCCCAGGAGAGGAAACAGACGTAGCCTTGTGGCTTAATCATCATTCGGGACGCCCCGAGCTGTGCCCTTTAGTCATCCTAGTGACGGATAGCTGGACGTCCACCGATATGTCAGCCTCGGGAGTTAATCGCCACAAAGCTCGCCGCCTGAGCCCGGTGGGCGAGTGTGGGTAACAGTCACATATTTCGGCTTTAGGGGAGATTTCAGTTCTGGGGTTGGACGGACACATTCAACCTTCTGCCCGCCCGCTGTGCGAGAGGGAAAGGCGAGCTCAGGTGCTGTGTGAAAGTCGAGGTGGACGTCCTGGGCTCCCCGTCCCTAATAGTCCCTATAGTCTCTGCGGACGTAAGGCAACTCTGGACTGTGTCTCTACCGGTTTAGAACTCAGAACCTGTGTGAAAGTCGAGGTGGACGTCCTGGGCTCCAAGTCCCTGTCTCTAATAGTCCATACGGTTTCTGTGAACGTAAAGCAACACTGAACTCGAGGGAAGGACGTTGGGACACGCACCTAGAGTAGTCGATGCGTCCAGTAAACATTGCCGTTTGCCCGTTAGTCTCGAACCGTCTTTCGATCTGCTCGCTTGCTTGGGTTTTCTGTTGAAACTGAGTCTTGTTGTGCACTTTTTGATTTAAACAAAATTTTATTCAAGACAAAATAAAGATACAAAGAATCGTTATGTGCTCATCAACAAGCTGTAGCTTATAGGCGATGAGCTCATTATATTATAGTTGGAAAAAACGCACAGTGTAAGGCGGGCGAACAATTTCATATCACTAACAAAAACTGAGTGAGAAATAACAACAATAAAAACGAAAAACAAGAGAAAACAAAGAAAGAAAAAGAAACAAACAAACAAACTACAATAACAAAACACAAAAATACAAACAGTCGCTAGAAAACAGTGAAAAACAAAATATTGGAAAAAATAAAACAATTTAGGTGGATAGATAGATTGTGCACTTTTTGATGAAGCCTAGCTATTGAATTACATCTTCTTACGTGTCGCTCTGCTTCTCCTTTCTACTTTTGTCGCGGTGCAACACACACACACACACACACACACACACACACACACACACACACACACACACACACACACACACACACACACACACACACACACAGATACAGATACATCCTCTTACGTGTCGCCCGTTTCTCTTCCTCTTCTGTCGCAGTGTGCTTTACGTCCACAGATACATCTTTTTACTTGTCAAGCGTTTTCCTTCCTCTTCTGTCGCAGTGTGTTTTACGTTCACAGATACCGTATGGTTTATTAGGGATGGGGGAAGAATGGGATAGGGCAGAGCTCAGGGGCTGTGTGAAAGTTGAGGTGGCCGATCCGTCCCTAATAAAAAAGCCTTAAGGGTTATATGGACATAAAGCACAATGAAAGAAGAAGAAGAAGATAGAGCAAAGCTCAGGATCGGTGTGAAGATTGAGGTAGCCGTCCTGGGCTTCCCGTCCCTAATAAAAGCCTTAAGGTTTTTCTGGACATAAAACACAATGAAAGAAGAGGAGGAAGAAGAAGAAGAATGGGATAGGGCAAAGCTCAGGATCTGTGTGAAATTCGAGGTAGCCGGCCTGGGCCTTAGGGTTTCTCTGGACGCAAAGCACGATGAAAAAAGAAGAATGGGATACGGAATGATAGCCCATGCAGGCCCCCCTCCTTGCTAACACAGCTCCTGAGCTCTGACCCGCTTCTCCAGCAGATCTGACTTTATCAGTGTGCTTTGCTGCCGTTGATTTCTTTTTTTCTTTTTTCTTGCTACATGTAATCCCTTTAACATCCTGATGAGGGCAGGCTCACTGAAGCTCAGGCAACTAAGAATACGTCCAGCTAGACAGGTCAGAAACGGCATACGTACGTTAAAGAGGTCAACACGCATAAATTACAGAGGTCAGTGTATTTACTAATCACGTCGATACGATAACGACAAGCGCTGTCAGTGAACGTTGTGAATATTCATAGGCAGGAGTGGGTGGCTACTTCAGCTGTCTAGAACACTGACATCCGTCCGAGGAAGCAGAGTGTATTATTATAAAGAGTGGCGGCAAAACTGAGAAACTGCATATAATAATAATAGATAATAATATAACACTTGATAAATTGGCCATATATATATATATAATAGCTTGTTTACTACTATTGTTTTGTATAATTATGGGTATTTGTGCATTATATGTTTTCCCCCCATCTTTTCTTTAAGTTGTAAAGCGCTCTGAGATTCCGAAAGCGTTCTGTACGTTCCTCCCCCCCCCCCCCCCTCTCTCTCTATATATATATCTCACACAATGCGAGCACACACGCAGACACAGACAAACAATGTACACCTGTACCAAGTAAATTAAAACATATACATATACACGCACATACACACACACACACACACACACACACACACACACACACACACACACACACACACACACACACATACACATACACATATACACACACACACACACGCACGCATGCGCGCACACAAACACACATACACACACACAACACACAACACACACAACACACAACACACACACACACACACACACACACACACACACACACACACACACACACACACACAAACACACACACACACACACTCACGCACATACACACATCAATTACCCACCCGGAACCTCTTCACCATACACAGTGAAGAGGCCAAACCCAAGACCATAAATACATCTTTGTGTTTACAGTCTTTGGCCAAACCGTGCTGTTAGTACAAGCCCAGTGGCCCACTAGCTGTGATCTTTCGTCTTCCCTACGCCTGGGATTCTCCTCTCCAGTTTATGCCGATGTGCGAAGGGTACCACAGAGGTCGCGGAAGGTAAGGGGACACCCTGTTTTGTTCGGGTGACTTTAAGGCGTGGATATCATACGGGTCATCTTCCCGTCAGCGGGTATTCCTGTAACCATTTATTAGCCATTGGAAGTAGAAGTGGTAGTGGTAACATAGCCACAGGCGCAAGATCAAGGACGTCTTTTCTCACGTTTAATTCGCAGGATCAGACTGACCTGACACACCGTGTCTTAGTGGTAGAGGCTGCCTTGGCGATGTGACATTGAGAACGTCCTTCGTGAGCCAGCCGATGAGGGCAGTTAGCTACAGCAACGTTTTATGTACAAAAGGAGAGAGAAAGTAGGAGGAAGAGGAAGTAGAGGGAGGAGGGTGAGGGTGAAAGGAAGGAGGAACAGGAAGAGGAACAGGGAGAAGGAGTAGGAAGAGAAATGACGGAGAAAGAAGAAGAAGAAGAAGAAAAGAGGAGGAGGAAGAAAATAAGAAGAAGGAGAAGGGAGAAAGAAAGGAAAAAAAGGAGAAGAAGAAGGATTAGGAAGAGGAAGAAGAAAAATTATATTTTTTTAAAACAAGAAGGAAGGAGAGAAAAGGAGAAGAAGAACAAATAGGAGGAAGGCCGGAGAGAGAAGAAGAAAAGTAGAAGAGGAGGAGGAAGAAGGAAAATAAAATAAAGAAGCAGAAGGAAGAAGAGAAAAAAGAAGGAGAAAAAGTTAGTCAGCTGGTGCTTTCAGCCCAGTCAGCCACCTAGGGTAATACCAGAGCTATCAGTAGGAAGAGGGGGATGGACGAAGGGGAAAGACTGAGAAAGAATAAGAAGAATGGGGGGAAAAGGAGAAGAAGAAGGAGGAGGAATGCAGAAGAAAAGAAAAAAGGAGGGAGGAGGAGGACGAAGACGAAGGAAGAGGAGGAGGAAAAAGAAGGACAGTAAAAAAGGAGAAGAAATACTAGGAAGAGGAGAAATGACGAAGAAGAAGAAGAAGAAGAAGAAGAAGAAGAAGAAGAAGAAGAAGAAGAAGAAGAAGAACAACAACAACAACAACAACAACAACAACAACAACAACAACAACAACAACAGCAATAAGAAGAAGAGAACGGGCGATCCGGCGCAGAGACTGGAGGAGAAATTGTTGCTGTTGTTGTTATTGATCGCTTTTATATAGTGCTATTCTCCGCTCTCGAGCAGACTCGCTGCGTTCGCATGTAATTCTACACGAGTGGCAATTTTTTTTTTTTTTTAATATCCACCGAAGTGGTGTACTTACAGTCAGAGGAAGAGATTGCTCTCCTTTCAGAACAGCTTAAAATGTCCTCCGCCTCTTTCGCTTGGGACAACCTGAACATCATTCACGCCAGTCTGAACCATCGGTTACGTAAAAACCGCCTTCTTCTTTATCTTTCCACGACACAATATTCTACGCCGGTCGCATACACAGAGACTGAAAGCCGAGGCGTTCGGTTTGGATTAATGGGAAAGGAAAGTCTTGTTGTCTCCACTGAGTGTTAGAGCAACAACGAAAAGAGGGATGAGGATTCCAGTTGTCCCCACAAATGTCAGGCGTCGCAAAGTGTAAAACAAAAAACTCACAAACAAGGCGAAGGACACCGCATTATGTGTGTGTGTGTGTGTGTGTGTGTGTGTGTGTGTGTGTGTGTGTGTGTGTGTGTGTGTGTGTGTGTGTGTGTGTGTGTGTATGTGTGTGTGTGTATGTGCGTGCGTGCGTGCGCGCGCGTGCGTGTGCGTGCGTGCGTGCGCGCGTGTGTGTGTGTGCGTGCGTGCGTGCGTGTGTGTGTGTGTGTGTGTGTGTGTGTTTGTGTGTGTGTGTGTGGGTATGTGGGTGTGTGCGTGCCTGCGTGCCTGCGTGTGTGTGTGCGTGGTGTGCGTGCGTGTGTGTGCACGCGCACGTGTGTGTGTGTGTGTGTGTGTGTGTGTGTGTGTGTGTGTGTGTGTGTGTCGCACGTGTGTGTGTGTGTGTGTGTGTGTGTGTGTGTGTGTGTGTGTGTGTGTATGTGTGTGTGTGTGTGTGTGTGTGTGTGTGTGTGTGTGTGTGTGCGGATACCCACAAACTATCAACGGGAAGAACGAAGCGAAGTTAGCAATACAATCAGAACACTTGCGCGAAGAACGTAAACACATTTTGTGTGCGACTTGACGTATGAGTTCCATAATGTACACGGCCTTACGAAGACGCCTGCCTCACCAGTTCTCACGGCGCGCTGGGATACAGCGGACGCAGAATTTAAGGTCCCTTGTTGCCGATAGGGGCGGCTTGTAGAGCTTCAGACCAAAAGCCAGGTAATGTACTGACTGGGCACTATAAAATACCAAGAATCTGTCAGGCAGTCGCAGAGCTCAGGAGTTGTGTGAAAGTCGAGGTGGCCGTCCTGGGCTCCCTAATAGTCCCTAATAATCCTCACGGTCTCTGTGGACGTAAAGTAACATTGTACTGAATACTCCCCATTTTCGAGCTCAGGAGCTGTGTGAAAGTCGAGATGGCCGTCCTGGGCTCCCGTCCCTAATAAGCCTACGGTTTCTGTGGACGTAAAGCAACATTCAACCAACCAGGCTGTCACAGAGCTCAGGAGCTGTGTGAAAGCTGATGTAGACATCCTGGACCCCCCTATCCCCCCCCCCCCCAGCCCCCCGTCCCCCTCCTCCCCGTCCCTAATAGTCCGTACAGTCTCTGTGGACGCAAAGTAACACTGAAAGAACAGTCAGTCGCATATTTTTCGAACTTTTGTTACGGCTCTTACCTTATTCTGTCGCTCAGTGAGAGCCCTCGACGTCTCCGGCTGTGGTCATGTTGTTGTCCAGTGGCCCTTTTCAACAGCTTTGTTGGCTGCAGTCCCCGTCTTTTAGCTAGTGGAGAGGATCGGACGACACCTGAAAGAAAAAACAGAGAAAAAACAAAGTAATGTAATGGTTCGACTGTTAATCGCATCGCCT
>OY757555.1:1880576-1883076 GCA_963584105.1 Alviniconcha strummeri | reverse complement strand
CAATCCGGTTGCAACCGATAAAACTTAAATACGAAAAAGCGAACGAAAGGTCAAGTCTACAGACATCATCCAAGTTGTTAATGCATGGTATAACGAGTAAATAAGGAAGATTTGGTGTGTGTGTGTGTGTGTGTGTGTGTGTGTGTGTGTGTGTGTGTGTGTGTGTGTGTGTGTGTGTGTGTGTGTGTGTGTGTGTGTGTGTGCATGTGTGTGTGTGTGTGTGGGGGGAGGGGTGTTGTTGTTGTTGTTGTTGTTGTTGTTATTGTTGTTGTTGTTGTTGTTGTTTTGCTGTTGTTGTTGCAAGCGCTTCATTTTCCGTTTGGGAATTTCTTTAAAAGCCTATTCGACTCGCTTTCATGTCGAAAAGCCATCAGCGGCTGAGTCGCTATATATCTTGCCTACTTCTTCAGTAACTTTTAACGTTACTGTGGCAACATACCATCAATCGCCTGGAGAAGAGAGGCGTAAAAAGAGAAAGAGCTCGACTGTCTTCTTTGAAATGGCGAGAAAGGGCCATCATCACGGTCAGACAAAAACTGGAACTGTTTCAAAAATAATGTTGGGGAATTCTCGGAGAGACGGTTTGTAGCGCATACATACCGTCTTGAACTGAATTGAACAGACATGGTGGGCAGTGAATGCTGTATATCTTGCAGGAGAAATGGGGAGACAACACGAGGGCGGTATGGGGACGCCAGCTGGAGCTCATTCTGACCATAGAGTTGCTGACACATAAAAGATTCAAAAGAATGCTTATCTATTATGACAGACAATACGATGCCAATTTTCAGGGAAATCAACTTCTTCAGGCCCCAAAACGACACTTTAACAACAGTGAAAGGGTTAAAAACAGCACAAAACGACACTTTAACAACAGTGAAAGGGTTAAAAACAAAGAAATATTATATGAGAGGTGAAGTAACTTATCTTTTGATGTTGTTGTGTTCAGTGCTTACCGGAAGAATCTATAAAGGTTTCGTAGCCTGAAGAAGGGGATTTCTCTGAAAATTTACATCCTGTTGTCTATGTCATAATAAATAAGCGTTCTTTTGAATCTTTTGTGTGTTTGGATCTTATTTTAGAACGCTGGCAGTCATTCTTGTTTCAGATTTCTGTATGTCTTGCAGGAGAAAAAGGGAAATGTCCAGATGGTAGTAGGAGGCTGCCGGCTGCTGTTCATTCTGACTATGGTGTATGTCTTGCAGGAGAAAAGGGAAATGTCCAGAGGGTAGTAGGAGGCTACCGGCTGCTGTTCATTCTGACCATGGTGTATGTCTTGCAGGAGAAGCGGGAGAGGACACGAGGGCGATATGGGGACTCAAGCTCGTGTTCATTCTGACTATAGAGGGCTATGCTGTATTACTTGTAGGAGAAGGTGGAAGTGTCACGAGGGTGGTGTGAGGCCGCCAACAGGAGCTGGAGTTCAGTCTTATAGAGGGCTATACTGGAGAAAGGGTGGGGGGGGGGGGGGGGGGGTGGAGAGACGACATGAAGGTAGTGTGAGGACACCACTGGAATTCATTCTGACAATGGAAGGCTATGCTGTATGTCTTGCAGGAGAAGGGGAAGACGACACGAGGGCGGTATGGGAACGCCAGGCCTATACTGTATATATATGTCTTGCAGGAGAAAGGCGAAAATATCATGAGGGTGGTATGGGTACTACAGCTGGAGCTGGAGTTCATTCTGACCATAGAGGGCTATACATGCTGTATGTCTTGCAAGAGAAAGGGAGAGACGTCACGAGGGCGGTATGGGGACGCCAGCTGGTGTTCATTCTGACCATAGAGGGCTATCCTACAGGAGAAATGGAGAGACGTCACGAGGGCCGTATGGGGACGCCAGCTGGTGTTCATTCTGACCATAGAGGGCTATCCTGCAGGAGAAAGGCGGAGTTGGCACGAGGGCGGTATCGGGACTCCAGCTAGAGTTCATCCTGACCATGCTGGGCTATGCCGTGGCGGTTTATGAGGACACCAGCTAAAATTCGTTCTGACCATAAAGGTCTATAATTATATGCTGTGTATCTTGCAGGAGAAAGGGGCAGACGGCACGAGGGCGGTATGGGGACGCCAGCTGGAGTTCATTCTGACCATGGTGGGCTATGCCGTGGGTCTGGGCAACGTCTGGCGGTTCCCATACCTCTGCTACAAGAATGGAGGAGGTACGGGTAAAAGACGCGAAGTCACTAAGCTTGTGGTAACGAAGATTTATCCAGGCACTTTGTCGTTAACCCTTTTGAATACTGACGCCCTCGGAGTTATTCAGTAGTCATTGCGCGCACACCCTCCCAAGGCAGAAGTATATCAGTTTGCAGAGCTAATGTACGCACCTGTCATTCAGCACAAAATGCTTCTCTGTATTCAAGCTAGACGTACCTTTGTAACGGTAGTGAAGCGCGTATGTGTCTTCAAGCAAGGGGAGTGTGTGTATTGCTTACCTGTGACTGCACACACAGGTGCCTTTCTGGTTCCCTACATGGTGTGTCTGGTGCTGCTGG
>OY757555.1:1870576-1875576 GCA_963584105.1 Alviniconcha strummeri | reverse complement strand
AATTACGGAGAAAACAGTCTTTCCGCGCATTGCGAACACCACAGCGGATCAGCGGTTCTTGCACGGGAGTCATTCTGGCGTAGGCACATGACACGGCGTGTTGCAGTGAACGGTGCTGAAGAAGTCTGGCGTATAGGCACATGACACGGCGTGTTGCAGTGAACGGTGCTGAACAAGTCTGGCGTGGGCTCATGGAACGAGGTTTCTCAGTGAAGGGACGTTGAACAAGTCTGGCGTATAGGCACATGACACTGGGTGTTGCAGTGAAGGGACGTTGAACAAGTCTGGCGTATAGGCACATGACACTGGGTGTTGCAGTGAAGGGACGTTGAACAGGTCTGTCATGTGTATGTGGCACATGACACTGGGTGTTGATGTGCACGGACGTTGAACGAGTCTGGCGTGTAGGCACATGATTTTGGGTGTTGCAGTGAATGGACGTTGAACAAATCTCGCTTGGGCACATGACATTGGGTGTTGCAGTGAACGGACGTTGAACAAATCTGGCTTGGGCACATGACATCGAGTGTTGCAGTAAACGGACGTTGAACAAGTATGGCTTGGGGACATGACATCGGGTGTTGCAGTGAACGGACGTTGAACAAGTCTGACGTATAGGCACATGACACTGGGTGTTGCCGTGAACGGAAGTTGAACACGTCTGACGTATAGGCACATGACACTGGGTGTTGCAGTGAACGGACGCTGAACAAGTCTGCCAGTATCGCGGAGCCTGGTGAGCTGCAGCTGCACCTGGTACTGGCCAACTTGGTGGGCTGGGTCGTCGTGCTGCTCGTGCTGTCCAAAGGCATCCAGTCTCTGGGCAAGGTGCGCCAGGTTGAGTAGACAGGAGTTATGCCAGATAGCATTTTCTCTCCTGTGTGATAATGATAGTATACATACAGTGATAATACAATGTGGTTGTCAAACTCCAAGCAGTGGTTTACGACATTCTTCCTTCAACCACTGCCGTATTTAGTTACGCCATAGGGTCCAGAAAACTGTCAGCTAACGAGCAGTGTTTAGTGTTGGTGCTCAAACAGTAGTAAGTTTGTTAAAACAACTCAAATAAAACAAGGCGTGTCTTTTATAACCGCCAACAAAGTTTACACAAGCACAAATAAAACCACAATCACTTGAATCGAGACGGAACCTCTTTTTTTTTCCTTTTTTTTTTTTTCCTTTTTTTTTTACCCGGGGTGGATGCTTCTCATGATTTACGTGCGTGCTTTGGCGCTAGGTTGCTTCTACATTTATAATTATTATTACCGGCACCTTTCGGAGGGCGCTGACCGTGTCGCTGGACAGGTGCGCGGAGATAAAGAATACCCCTTCAGTGGCGTAACCAAATCTGGCAGAGTTTGGAGGAAGGTGCCCGAAAGCGATGTTCGGAGTGTGTGTAATCGTATGTATTTTTTCCATAAATTTGTCTCACGGCACATCGCATCCAGTCTCTGGGCAAGGTGCGCCTGGCAAAGCAGACAGGAATTAAGCGAGATAAAGTTTGCTTCTGCAATGTGTCTCTCTCAATCTCTGTCTCTGACAGAAACAGAGGACACAATTAAATGGGCATGGAGGGGGTGGGGGTGAAACAGACACAGAGAGAGAGGTGGCCAATAGGTAGACACACTGACAGAATCAGAGGACACAATTAAATGGGCATGGAGGGAGTGAGGGTGAGACAGACAGAGACAGAGAGGTGGCCAGTAGGTGACACACTGACAGAGACAGAGGACACAGTTAAGTGGGCATGGAAGGGGTGAGGGTGAGAAAGACAGAGAGACAAAGGGACAGAGAGGTTGCCAGTAGATAGACACACTGACAGAGACGGAGGACACAATTAAAGAGACGCAAAGATGGGCATGTAGGGGGTGAGCGTAAAAGGACACAGAAAAACACAAAAATCGGCATCTGGTTTTGAGACGCCGGGGAGGCACACAAACACAAGACACAGTGACATTTACAAATCAGCTGACGTCTAGGTGGAGAAACAGACACAGGCAGACAGAGTCCAAGAAGAAGAATACACAGTAATAGATAAAAATCAATGTCTACGTTGAGAGAGTGACATAACTGACTAACAAGAACAGAACAATACGTATGCAGATGGGGACAGCGTACTTTGGTCGCAATTTCTCTTTTGGCCCCACCCACCCCAGCTTGTTCCTAACTTGTTTCAGTTGACTGATAAGCTCCCTTGAGGAGGAAGGGGAATGAAAGGAGAAAATAGAGAGAAGGGGAGAGGGCAGATAAGTGAAATAATTATAGAGGAATGTTTAACGAGATGTGGGAAGGAGGACATGCTTCCGTGATCATGCTTCCGTGTGTGGAAGGTTGACAGTGTGATGAAAATATTACCACTCCCTCTCAAGAAAGGAGAAGAACAACAACGACAAAAAGAAACTTTTATACAGTAATAATAATAATAATGGAAATTTGTAAAGCGCCTACCCTGCGGCCCAAAGCGCTGAACAAGCATAGAATAATACACATAATGTACATCGAGATGGAAATGTTATCAGATAGATAGATAGATAGATAGATAGATAGATAGATAGATAGATAGATAGATAGATAGATAGTACATGGAGATGGAAATGTTATCAGCAATTTTGCAGATAGATAGATAGATAGATAGATAGATAGATAGATAGATAGATAGATAGATAGATAGATAAAAGCTAACACATAATGTAGACAAGGGTTCAAGGTAACTATGCGAAAGATGCACACACAGACGCAGTAAACATATGTGGACTTTGCCTATGTGAACTTGCGGTGACACATAGCCGACGTTGTGTTCGTTTTTGCTGTTTTTTAACACAGGTGGTGTATATAACAGCCACGTTCCCCTACGTCCTTCTGACGGTGATGCTGGTCAGGGCGGCCATGCTGGACGGAGCTTATGACGGCATCGTGTTCTACCTCAACCCTGATTGGTCCAGGCTGACGGATGCTACTGTGAGTTCGGTGTCTCTCACATTAAAGCTGGCAAAGGAGGGGAAAAAACATAAAATCGAGAAAATGGGAAGAAATTAACAAATACCATTCAACGTGCGCGCGCACACAGATCAGTATCATACACGTCTGAATTCGTTGCGTTTTGTTGTTGTTGTTTTTTGTTTTTGTTTTGTGTTTTGTTTTGTGTTTTGTGTGTGTGTGTGTGTGTGTGTGTGTGTGTGTGTGTGTGTGTGTGTGTGTGTGTGTGTGTGTGTGTGTGTGTGTGTGTGTGTGTGTGTGTGTGTGTGTGTGTGTGTGTGTGTGTGTGTGTGTGTGTGTGTGTTTCTATATAATACTTTGTGTAAATCATTTCAGTAGAACTGTGCTCTACGTGTGTATAGAATATTGTATTTAGGTTAATATGTATTATGTGAGCTCTCACCGCGTTGATAAGCGCATGATAAATGCACATGATTATTACTATTATCAACGTGTGCTTAGTTAATATATACATATATAACTATAACCTTGAGTCATTTATCTCCAGCACATTTTCTTTTTTCCCCTACCAAGTTCCCAAAACTGGGGGCGAAAATATGGAACCTCCACCCACGCTTTTTTCCATTTCCTCGCCATCGTTACATCGCTAGTTTTTACTACTAAAATCAAAAGAGCTCTAGAGGAGGAGACTGTGTTTATTTAAATGGTACATATAATTATATGAAGTTAGCGAAACGGAAACCGATTTTGCTTAAGCGTTGTCCGCTTGGAGGCAGTGGTCTAAATTACTGAAGCCCAACACAGACCCAGACTTTATCGCCTGGCACGTGTTGATCGCGTGTAGATTATTAAACACCCAAACCACACACACACACACGCACGCACGCACGCTCACACATGCAAGCACACACAAACACACGCACGCACGCACGCTCACACACACACATGCACACACACACACACACACACACACACACACACACACACACACACACACACACACACACGCATGCACGTACACACACACGCACTCCCGTACGCACGCACACACGCACGCACGCACTCACACACACACACACACACACATATACATACACACGCGCGCGCGCGCGCACGCACACACACACACACATACAAACGCACGCACGCACGCACACACGCACACACGCACGCACGCACGCACGCACACACACACACACACACACACACACACACACACACACACACACACACACACACACACACACACACACACACACACACGCGCGCGCGCGCGCGCGCGCAAGCGAAAACACCAACGACAATAACAAAACCTTGATCTATCGTTTCCTGCTTGCTGTTGTTACAGGTGTGGAGCGATGCTGCCGTTCAGATCTTTTTCTCCCTCAGCGCATGTCAAGGTGGTCTGATTGCCTTGTCCAGCTACAACAAGTTTGACAATAACGTTCTCAGGTGTGATCCAGAAGTATTTTGACAGTGGTTAGAGAGGGCGTTCCCGTGTAGACTGCTGTGAGAGTAAATCAGGAAAAGCTAATGGTCTGGTCAAATCCACAAGTACCCAACGGTAAGAGACTGAGAGAGGGAGCGAGGGAGGGGGTGGGGAGGGGGAGAGAGAGAGAGAGATCAAATCACGCGCGCACGCACGCACGCACGCACGCACGCACGCACACACACACACACACACACACACACACACACACACACACACACACACACACACACACACACACACACACACTCACAGCCACTCACCACAACAACAAATACACACACACATACACACACACACACACACACACACACACACACACACACACACACCATTCTCTCTCTCTCTCTCTCTCTCTCTCTCTCTCTCTCTCTCTCTCTCTCTCTCTCTCTCTCTCTCTCTCTCTCACACACACACACACACACACACACACACACACACACACACACACACACACACACACACGCTCACGCACGCACGCCGCTCCCCCCACCCACCCACACGCTGATACACAGACACACGCGCGCACTGTTACACACACACACACGCACGCACGCACACACATCTCATT